>APFE030444502.1:144661-213274 GCA_000404065.3 Pinus taeda | reverse complement strand
TAGATCAGCACTCAAGCGTACATAGTCCTTCCACACACACACACACACACATATATATTTCAATTGAAGAAATCATGCCTGGAGCAACACTCAAGCGTACATAGTCCTGCCCGGGATTAGACTGCAGGACTTGTGGGGACCAAACCTCCACACATAGTCGTGTGTGTGTGTGTGTGTGTGTGTGTGTGTATTGTCTTGCCTCATAAAATCATATTATCATTACCAATTAGCCCAATTTACCAAACCACATTTACTACATTCCAGGTATCATATCCCATGATTGGACATGGATTTTTCCTCTTTTTTTCTTTTTAGTTTTTGGCGGATGTCAATCCATCCCGCTGAATTATCAAGGTCAACTATAAATAAAATATTGACATCATTTCTTTGGAAGAGCTTCATTGCCAATGATTCTTCCAGATTGATCATTTCCTTATCACCATCTTATTGATTTGACTCATTGGTGTGTGTTTGCCCACTCATTATAGAAGCCACAATTCTAAATGAGTCTCTTTCTTTTTCATTTAAAAGATATATCTCTTCCTCTAAAAGATTAGTTGGTGCTCTCTATAACTGGATCGATGATGCTGGAAAGGTTGATTTGGCTATATAATAATATAGATAAGATAAATTACAATAATTTATTGTATATAAGTTAATTTACCATAAATATTAATTATATAGACATCATATTTATATAATATAGTATTATAAATAATTATATTGTTAAAAATTAATAAAATGCCTATAAAAATATTATCATAAAAATAAGAAATATAGATTTTCATTATGACATGGATCACATACATTAATGAAGAAGAGTTGAATTGTGATAGTTTTTCTTAATGAGGAAAAAGGAGAAGAAAGAAGAGAAGAAAGAAAGAGAGAATGTGATTTGAATTGTAATATTGCCATTGAATACTGTAATTGTTTTTGTTCATAAAATAGATCACGATATTTAAGTCTTTAAATTGTGTGTGAGATAAATGAAATGTTAGAATATAAGATTGAAAAATAAATAAATAAATAAATAAATTCATAATTTTTAATTAATCAATTTAAAATGTTGGTATGGCCTACGCTGGCTGATTTTCAGGTAAATTTTCAACATGAAATACCTTTGAGTAATAGTTTCTACAGAAGTCACATTTGAACGTACAGTCATGCTCATAAGCCATATTACCGTAGCCTAAAAGAATAATAATAATAATCTATAATTAAATATATAATGAAATAAATAAGAAAACAATTAAATTTAAATTAATTAAATACAAAAATAGTAAAGTAAACATATTTTTTTTAAAGAATAGGTTAAAAAGTGTTTTAAAACTTTAATTACATTTCATATGTGAGAACATTGGAAGAAGAGATGGTGATAGATGTTTATATTCCATATTTTTTTAATAATATAGGTTTTTGTATTTTAATTTTTAAAATAATTGAATAAAAATCAATAATAAAAAAAATTGTTGATTACTTTTTTTTAGATGGGGAACTAGCGACTTTTCTATATATATGTAACAATCACAAGTCATATATATTAGAAACTCATAGTTCAATCTAGGACCGTGACGTTCAGAGACCACTGGAAACTCGAGTTAGGATCCCATACCCCAATGAGACGTCTATCTTTTTAGCCTTATTATGATGGGCCATGTCGCTGGAGACTTGATCTCGAACGGATGGGATGAAAAACCACCATCTCAACCGCTTGAGCTAAGAACCATTGACAAACTTTGTTGATTATAACAAGAGTGAATTTTTTCACACATGGTCAAAGTTGAGGAAGCAGAGGGTCAGGTATATGAACAACAGTCGCCCCAACCCTCTATTTTGTGCATTTTCTTGTTTTACATGTCGGGGTCTTCATCCTCTTTTTGTGTTTCTAATGGTATTTCATTTCAGGATATTCATAGCATTCATGGTTGTTTCTGTTTTGGCCTCCTCAACATGCTCATTCTTCTTTTGTTGTTGTTGGCTTTGTTTTCGGGTTGGGAGTTTCTCAAATATCTCCTTTGTTGTGTTGTTGCTTAAATCTCTTTCTATCGTTGTGCCTTTTCGTTTGGTGCTCGTGTGTGCGCGAATGGATGATGCCATGAGTTGGTTTTTGGGCTTGCTTTTCCCTGCCTACATATTCGTTGCCTAATTCTAGGCTTATTATCAGGGCTTCTTAGGTATGTGCCCAACTTATTTCATTTCCAAAGGTTATGTTTGTGGGTCATAGTGCCTTGTTTATTTAATGTGCAATATTGTTACATAGTCTGGGTTTTTTTGGGTTGGGTTGGGGTGAGTTGGTCCTTGGGTTGCCTCTATTTTTGTAGGGTTTTCATGTTTGTGTGGGATGGGGTGAGGTGGTTCTTGTGTTGTCTCTATTTTTTAGGGTTTTCATCTTTGTGCACTAGTGTTTATCTTTTGTGGGAGGAAACTAGAGTTTTAAAAATGATTGTCAAAATGTATAGCTTATTTTTTTCCTGCAAGAAGGGTCTTTGGGAGGGTTCTTTTAGAAGGTTTTAACTATTTTCTCTACTTATATCTCTCGAATGTGATTTTTTATATGCAAAAAGTAATTTCATTCTTGTTTATGGAATACAATATAGGTGTTACATAATAAAAAACAGTAAATGTTAAAATATATTAAAGTATAATGAATAATAGATTTTAATTGGAAGGCGCCTCGCTCCACCCCCCCCCCCCCCCCACACACACAGCACCACACCCACACATTATAAAGACCGATAAACACATTATAAGAAGATTTATAATTTGTAATAATTATATAAAAAAATATGAGTTATTTTGGGTGGTTGGGTGAATTGGTTTTATCTCCCACACACAACACACACACAATAATATAATATAGCCATTAAGACGACAGTAAAGAAGAATTATAATTTTAATAAATAATAATATAAATAATTATTGAGTTATTTTGGGTGGTTGGGTGGAATGGTTGTTATCTTCCCATTTAAATTCAATTGTTCATTAATGATATGATGAGTTATAATACTTGATAAATATTGTCCTTATGACTTCATGTCATTGAATATTGTTGTATTGGCTAGCCTTGTAAACTATTAAATAAGTATCCTTATGGGCTAGCATACTACAATAATCTCACTCTAGCCTTGTAGCTAAGAGGAAAGTTGATTCCCTTGAGCTAAGAAAAAAGACATTGTTTTTTCTTTAAAAATAATAATAATAATATTAAAGGAATGATTTTATAAACCAATTAATAAAATAAATGAAATGAAAACCTATTTAAGAGAAGCATAAATCAACCAATTTAATATTTTATTTAAATAAATTAAACTATACAAACAAAAAAACATCAAAAAAATTAAAGATTTATATTTTTATAATAATTTAATAATAAAAATAATTATTTTTAATTACAAATGCAAAAAGGAAAATTACAAAAAAATACGTTCTATAAGATACACACACACACACACATCAAATAAAATTTTTAACAAAAATAATTATCATCGATTACAAATTATTATAAGATAACATTAAGAAAGGAACAAATCTATTTAGGAGATTCATAATCCTCCAATTTATCATTTTTTTTTGGTGGTTTTGTTTTTAACTACTTTGGATTATGAGAAAAAAGCTAATGTACAAAATAATATTTACATTACTTTTAATAATTTTGTAATGGAAGAGGGTAGGTGGCCTAAGGTTGTCTTTAATGACAAGTTGTGCAAGAGAAAAAAAAATTGGATGCAACAAAATAACAAATGGTTTAGTAAATGAGGTATTTGCTTGAATGCATGTCCCGTAAACAACAAAGAGATAAAATATTTTGTTATGGAAAAGTTCCACAAGTGTACTTGGGATAAGGAGATAGGAAGAAAGAAAAAGTACTATATTGAAGTGTTTAATCCCACTCATAGTCATCAACCAAAAGCATACATAGAGGCCAATATCTCTTGGAGAGTCAAAATTCTTATTGCTCAGTTAAAGACTAATTGTCATCAACTCTGTTGGGAAACAAAGAGCTAGAAAAGGCCAAAAGAAGTGTGGGAGGAAAGAGTATGCATTTATTGTTCATTCGAAAAGTGGAAACATAAAAAAAATTCATTTTAGAATGTGAGGCCTTCAAAGACAATAGAGAAAGTTATGTAGATATGCTGGCAGCTAGCTCTTGGGATAATCTATTTAGTGAGAGGTTTGTCGAGATGATGGGAGAATTTATTTTAAAGCTTCACAGAAAAAGGGTCGAATACATCAAGCAAATGAATAAGCAATCTGTCCCATAGGCTATCTTTAGCCTCGTGGACATTAAAATAATTTCTTTCTTTCTTTCCTTCTTTTTAATAATACTAATATGTTTTTGTTTGTTTGTTTGTAAATAAGTGTTGATTATGGGTTTGGAGTATATCTTAAAAGTGTTTGGAGTGTCATACATAAAGAAATAGGTTAACAACCCAAGATCCAGAGGCATTATGGACTACCAGTGGGTAATTCATGTGGTGTGGTTTTCCTTGAATAACGACGATGAGTTAGTATGCATTCGTGGATAACAACGAGTAATACTACCAGTGGGTAATTCATGTGGTGTGGTTTTCCTTGAATAATGACGATGAGTTAGTATGCATTCATGGATAAAAACCAGTGATAGTTGTCATCGTTGATGGTTTGACAACTAATTTATGGTAGGTTTTCCCACTATGAAAGAAATAAGTGTTAACTAATTTACATTATAAATATTATTTAGAGTGTAACCTAGAGATTATATTCAACTTGAACCACATCGATTTATACTTCTAACTAGATTTATACCAACAAAATTTGAAATCAATAACTATTTACCATGAAATGCATTAATAAAAACAACCAAACTATTTTATATCCTCAGAACTTGTTGGGAAAAATTCTTCTAGCCTCACTGTTACAAATTTTTTTGGCTATAAGGTAGTAACAAAAGCACAATAACAAAAGACAAGGCAACCTAAAAGACTACATGTAGATCACCCAATAAAACCAAAAAATCGAAGAATATGTATACAACCTATGATCATCTCTAGTTCGAAGAGTTAACCGGAGTCGGGTTGGCTAGATCATTACATGGTGAAGAGAGATGACTAAAAGCACATTGCACATGTCCTTCCATATGTTCTAATATTCATTCTGGCCCCTCTAGCTTATCATAGATCCTTATTCCTTGTCGAACCCTACTACATTGTCATTGCATGGGCACAATGTTAGTATTCACACTCCAATGTTCTAAAGCCTGTCACTGTGTATGCCAACCCCTCCAAGGCTCCCCAGCTATAGCGGCTTTTCAACACCAAATGCTGCTAAAGCACCACAAGAAACAAGCCCTTTCATTTACAGTTAAGCTCCAATCCTCAACATGCCTCCCCTTGCCAGTCCACTGGTGTCTTCCCCTCATAGCGTCACCCCAAATTTCCTCCTCCTCAAATTCCCACCTCAACAAAGAGTGGTACCTACTACCACCAGGGTTAAATGGTTTAATATCTTCCACAACCTCCCCGATAAGACCACGAGGACTCAGGAAACATATTGGGAGAAACATCTCTGAACCAGGTCCCAAATTTTCTTGGTGTGATCTAGTAAGGAGAGATTACCAACAACACAGGGTTTTTCACTAATTATTCTCCAAACAATAACTGTTTGATAGCAGAGAATGACACTTCCATAATGCCTCCATGTGCATACAAATTATCTATTGCTCCCGTCCCTCTATCTCTCATGTCCAGGTTTTGCAAACATTGCTCTGCAAACCACACACCTCTATATATCTTCCCTTTCGACTCTAGAAACATCTCCTCATTGCATCAATCATTTTTTAAATGGAAAAGGGGAGTAGGGCCCCTCCATCCTTTCCAAGCCATCCATAATCACCCCATCAGGGAAATATTAATAATATTAAAATAAATTTTATAATAATAAATATGTGTTAAAAACAAATATTTTGTTTTTAATTAAATCAATAATTCATTTTTTTTTTTTTTGAATATTTATTTTTTCCCTCGACCAACCTGAATCATCATTCATAATAAGAAAATTGATTTTGTGGAATTTTATCAACAAAAGGGTCAAAAGACTCACATTTTAATTAATATATTTCAATAAAATATTTGTTAAGCAAAAAATAGATGAGGAGATCATATGTATTATATTTTGTTGTTTAATTTTAAAATTTATTATGGCATGTATATTTCCACAATCAGTAACATAATGTTGTTGAGAATTTATGAAACCTGTGTATTTTGTTCGAAGAGTTTGAGGTTTCAGGTGAACACTTCACCCATATTCAGGGAGATGGGTGAAGTGTCTCTTCAGGCTCTTCGAACAAAATACACAGGTTTCTAGAAGTTCTCAACAACTTTAAAATCATGTTTTATTTTTTATTTTTATTTTAAAATAAAAGAATATAAATTATATTAAAATTATTAATATTTATTAATAAAATAAGTTTTTTTTTTTTCCAGAGAAAAGAGACAGTAACTTTTATTAATAAAAGATAAAGTTACATTAGCCGGTTATACAGTAAACAGCCACAAGGCCCCAGTGCAAAACACACTCATAAGCAGCGATAGGCAGTTAACCCGAGAGAGAGAGAGGAAAAGAGAGAAGAGAAAGAAAGGGGAAAAGAGCCCCAGCACGAAACAACTCATGCATCAGGTTTTCCGCCCTTTTTTCTTTTCGACCTTACGCCACTCCCCCAAAGGGGGCTCGGTCGAAACAATGACTAACTGGGAAGATTCTTTCAGCTTCCCTGATTCTTTGTCTGAGTCTGAGGAGTCTGAATGATGTTGCCGTTTGTTGCCTCCAATGATCTGATCCCCGGTTGCCATCTCTGCTTTGTCTTGCTGAGTCTCTACTTGATTTGAGTGTGGCAGTGAATCCTTGTTAACTGTTGAATCTTCCTTCTGATTTTCTATTTCAACTTCCTCTATGGTGGTGTCATCCTCTTCAGCCTCTGTTTCTGCCTCTTCTGTTCCCGAAGGGGCTTTTTTTTTAGCAGTACGCCTTTCTAAGACTTCATTCAAATTCTGCCAGCCTCGAGACTTCCTTTGTTGTGGCTTGCTCTTGCTGGGGCATGCTTTGAGCAGATGACCTGTTTGTTGGCAACCTCTGCACCTGAAGGCTGTGTTCTCATAGTCCAAAGGTTGTTTCCACCGTATATTGTTAAAGGTCAGGAAGATGCTTTCAGGTAGTCCTTTGCTGAGGTCTACCTCAACGCATATCCTAGCAAAGGTGAAAATTCCTTTTAAATGTCTATTTGTATCTATCTTTAGCATTCTTCCAAGGGAATTCCCTATAGCTGTTAAGGACTTGAAGTGCCAAAAATGTAGAGGTAGATTATGCAGTCTAACCCAAACTGGCATCCTTGAAACCACCATAGTATTGGCGTCAAAATCTGAAAACCATGGTGTGACGAATAACCCCGCACTGCCCTAGAACCATGGGCCTTCATTGAGAATATTATCCCTTTCTTCGATTTCCAGAAATGTTACTATGAAAAAGCCCTTTGAGCAAAGGTGAATCTGGCAGTCTTTTGTCCAGACTATGTGTATCCAATGGTACAGAGCCTCGGTTTTAGGCCAAAACCCGTTAAACCTACATATAACAGCTTTAATTTCCAAATCTGAATAAATACCTTTTACCTCTGGAAAATCCAACGAGATGGATGGGGTTTTTGGGGTTTGATCCACAATGCACTGCCCTGGAGGAGTATTTAAAATTGCTGGTTCTTTTCCCTTTGAAGAGGATTTCCCTTTTGCTGCATCACGATATGTGCCTGTTGGTTTTGAAGTTGATCCCTGAAAGCCTTTGGGACCTGCATCCGCGCTTCCTCCTCTCAGCCTTTTACTTAAGAAGATGGTTGTATCTCTGCCGATACCATAGTGCTGTAAAGTAAAATTGTCCTGTAGCATTTTACCTTCATGAACCAAGCAAAGTAAATTTGAAGGGATGCCTGAATCAGCTTGAATTTCTTCCTTTAAATTTTTAATCAGTAATCCAGTCCAGATTTTCTTACAAATGGTTTTCCCTGTTAGCGTCCTTATGAAAATATGGAGTCGTTCCTGTTCTGGGTTCTTTTGAAAAGGCTTGGATTTATTTACCCCAAAACCCATTACTGAATGGAGCCCAAAAACTTTAGGAACCGACCCAGATCTGCAAGCGACAAAGAGGCCCGTATCTAATTCGATCAAATTCAGAGGGCTGTGAAAAAACCAAGGAAACAGGGAACTGCCCTGTATCCATAAGACGCGGGCTGGGCCTATTCCCCAGGGTAAAAAACCGGCGAAAGAAAAAGAATCGGCCAGTGCACTTGCCGCAAAGACATCTGACACGATCTGGCTTCTACTCATATAACCATGCATTTCCCTACCTCGACTCAGAGCTACAATGTCAGCACACGCTGGGAGAGCACTGGCAATGGTAACTGAGTTCGGTTTCACACCGGAAGCAATCATTTCATTTAAGAGCTGTAAGGCCCCCTCTCCGTGTGCATTCTGAGCATAAGCATCTTCATGCATTCGACGAAATAGCTTGAGAGCCTCTTCTCCATCCCCGCTCTGCGCACATCCTGCTATCATAGCGCACCACGTGACCACATTTCTATGAGACATTGTGTCGAACACTTCGCGCGCATTCTCCAAACTCCCACATTTGACATGCATAATCACGAGGGCACTTTCCACAAAGGGATCCGACTCTAACCCTCTTTCTCTAACGAGTCTGTGGACTTCCCTGCCTTGCTGAAGATACCCAAGTTCAGCACAGGCTTTAAGAACACTGGTATTGGCGAATTCATAGAGCTTTCCTCCTGTCGAGAAAATCATAAGTCCAACTTCTGCATCGCAGAGAACCGAGAGCTCATAAGCTTTCTTCAGCAATCCATTTCTACGCTTGGAAAAAGTAACCTGCCTGCTGGCGGTATTCTCAATCCTCTTCATCTGGATTTTTCCCCTCACCATTCTTTATCTCCTCCTTAATAAAAATAAGTTTAGTTTATATTATGTAAGATATAAAAGTTATACAAATTATATGTATAAGAAATAAGATATTTCTAAATTAGTTAAGAGATTTATTATAACGTTTTTTTTTAAGTAAAGCTTTTACATTTTTTCAAATTAAAGATTTATGATATCTTTTGAAGCCTATTTTGGTAATTAAAGATTTATGCTTATGCCTTTTGAAACCTATTATGGTTCTATTGATGCTTCTAAAGTCGTTGCATCAACATCGGTGGATAATTACCCGGTCCGGACCTTAATACAGCTCCTTTTCCGTTTGGGATGGTGGCTCCGACTGGATATAATGGGACCAGTTTCCAGTAATGAATAAAAAGGGATGGATAAGTGACTGGTTTTATAATAAGTGATAATGAATGGATGACTTAATCTAAAAGCGAAAATACAAATGACTATTCTATCCCGGGAAGCTTCTATTCTTAAGTGCAACGTTTGATGATCTCTGTTCATCAATAGGCATATAGATGACTCTATTCAATAAACATAGACATTCATTCATATAATAATTGCTTTGTTCAAATAGTTGAACAAAGTAATTAATAAAACATTGTTACACTTATCTTTTTATATTACTGATACATGTATGATTAGAAGAAAAGCACGTTGTAAACATCCAATAGTGGAAAGTATAAAAAATGTTGTTAAAACACATGCATATATTCAATAATTGCAAGAATGATCAAATAACAATTCACAAAAAAAAGAATGAATTCAAACATAGATAGTAGTACCATATGAGCTGCAAATCATTCCCAACATCAATCGCTATTCGAATTCCTTCTTCCGACTCAGAAATACTTTTAAATAAAGGCAGTAGTGCACATCCACATAAAAGCTTCGTTATCAAAATTTGGAATAATTGGCCTAGTCTTTATAAAAAAAATATACCTGAAGTACAGTAGTGAAACTTTAGGTTTAAGTCATATACAAAAACTTACGACCCTTTCTAAATACATGAAAGGGTATATAAATACTTAATTAAACTAACTAACTACAAAATTAAAATGCTACTAAATTGGTATAACTTGATCTTGAATATCTCCCCCACAACAATCTGCTAGTCGGCATCATGATTAGTCACTCTGGCTGTTTGCCTTTCGACCTGAGTTGGCATATCACTAGCATCGGTTCCACTTCTTGAGGGCGGCCGAGTCGACAATTGAGTTGAGCAGAATAGGTGGCATCGTGTATATTGAGAATGATACACCCGATTACATCTGTTAGGCACTTGAGGGCGGCTCTCTGGCTGTATGGTTTTACTAGGAACAACCAATAGGTGTCCCAAGTTAAACTTTTAATACCTTTGATCAATCTCCCATTCTTTTCCAGCTCTTGATAACATGATTGCTCCAATGTTTTGGCCAATAGTAATTTACCTGGTGTACATTAAGAGATCATATTAGATAAATAGAGAGTATTGTTAATCAATTCAATCAAATTACTTGTGGATAATTTGCATCTAGAAACTGCTCTCTCTGCCTTCATCAATTGGGACTGCCACTCCATGAATAGAATTTCTTTATGGGATTCTAAGATTTTAGGCAAATTCGCCGCCTGTCCCTCACTAGTGTCCTGCCAAGTAAGAAAATCTGTTAAGGTCTCATCGGCCTGCTCTAAGTTCTGTCTAGCATCGACTGATTTATCTATTATTGATGTTGTTATGTCACAAAGGGGTTCAACTTGAGCAATTTTATGACACAATAATCTTATTTGTGTTACCAGTGCCTTATTAATCTATAGTGCTTCTGCCCTGAAATCGGCAGGCTGCGGAAGACTCTTGAACTTCTCTATTTGACCTGATAATTGAGCAATTTGCTCATCTTTTGTCTTTACCATCTGTTCATTCATTGTCTTCAACTTTTCTAATGCCTCTGATAATTCTTTCTGCCTTTGAATTGCGCTCGAAGCTACCCTTTGTTTCTCTTCATGTAACTGCTTGTTCAGTTGATTATTTAACTGTTGCTGTGTTGACAATTACTGTTCTAATTGTTCTGCTTTCTACTATGCCTCTGATAGCTGTGCTTGTAACGAAGCGATTTCCTGGTCTTTTTCTTTTACCAAATTACTCACTTCCGATGCCTTGTCCATGGTGGCTGCCGAATAGGCTCCAGTGTATTGGGACAACTGTTAGCTCATCGGAAGGATCGAACTCCTCCTTCCAAACTACGTTGGCTGTCACTGTTTGTTTAGGGAACAGGGAAGGTTGATCAATCCTTCTCCTTTTCCGCTGTCGCTTTACTACGGCCCTGTGCTTTGGGCTTTAAAAGACATCCAATGGAGGTATATCCTCCACTTGCAAAATGATTTGGTCCGAAGGATATTTGGGAATTATTTCTAAGTCTGTAGTAGGGGGTAGACCGCTGGTTCCTTCGCTTGAAACCTCTTTTGATGATGTATCTTGTGTATCAGCTGCTTTGGATGTATCGACATCTCTTGAGCTTTCTAGATTGCTTATGATTGAATCGAATTGCTGCCATTCCTGGAGCAATCTCGGGTCAATCTCGGTATCGACATTCACATCCTTGTTGCTCTGCTCCTACTGTCTTTTCTGTTCCTCCTCATGTATTCTCTTTTGTTCTTTCCTCTGTGCTTCCTCTTGTTATTTCCTCTGTGCTTCTTCCTGTTCTTTCCTTTGGAGTTCCTCCTGCTCTCTTCTTTGGACTTATTCAAAAATTTCTGATGTAGTAGGAGGTTTGTTGGTAAGTCGTTGTTCAGGCTCGCTTGACTGTGTCATCGGGGTAGTGGCTAACAAATCTAGAGGCAGAGTTTGCAACCTTTGCTCTCTAAGTTTGTTAAATTCTGCTAACCCATCGTCGTGATATCTCATTTTAGCTATCGCTTGAACCTAAAATAATGACTCGGCTGAGGAGAATAGGTCATCAAACTCATCTTCTTTATGTTCAAATTTAGTGAGTTTTGCCTGTTCTAGTACATTATAGACGACTTTGTTTGGATCAAATTGTTTGTTAGGAAGAGTGGTGAGATTCAGTATATTTATCTTTTCTGATTCTTTCTCTGCATGCTTGTATTCATGCAGAGTGTAAACGCCACACCTTAGAGGAAAAGGAGGCCAGACTTGCTTCTTTGAATTCCTCAGAGTCTTTGTAGCTCCTGCGGATGTAAGTTGATATGCTATCTCTCGAGCCAATAGTTTGTCGAGTATATACAAGGGGAGGACATGAGTCCTGGCATGACTACCGAAAACTCTTACATATGTAAATTTTTCTTCTCCGAACCAGGTTCTTAAGGCTGTCAAGTCAATCTCTGCTTGTGAGGAAATCTTAGGAGCAGGTTTGTCAAAAATTGCATAGTAAATGGGTAACATAAATACATTGCAAACTTAATATAGGTGGTGTTTATAATGGGATTTCCACAACTTCTGGTGATAGATATGAATGGGCATGGGGTCCTGTGGAGTCCATATCCACCCCAGCATAGGAAATTCAGAGTTAAAACAGAGAGTATCCAAGACATAGGCACTAAAGTAAAATGGAGGAATAAACCAATCAATAATGCAGGTTTTGTTTCTGAACTCAAGAATAGCTGTTGCTCACTTATCATATAATATATTCCCCCAATCCATTATTTCACTATTGCATGTTGCTTCCATTAAAGGTACCATCTCTATGGAGAATTTTGAGAAGTCATGCAACCCCCAAATCCTACACATCATCGCTCCAGCATAACAATAAGGAGAACACAAGGAATCGACATAGTACTTACCCGAGGACTCATGCTTGTGTTTCGCTGGGCTCTGTCTCCATTCCTGTATAGGTGTTGATTCAGTTTCATTTTCATCTCTGAACTTCTCCATAAATTCTTTTTATACTTCTTCTCTGGTTCGGGCAAATGGTACATTTATCTCAAATCGTTGGGCTGAAATGAATCGAATACTCTCTCGTCGATAGTGAAAAATGTTCTATTTGTAATTGGAATTTCCTCAACTGCCCAGCTTACCACATCTGTGTATGGAAGAATTTGCTCTCGAGCCACTATTTGGTGTAGGTAAGAATCGGCCAAATCCTTTAGGGTAGCCTCCGACTTCTGGTTCGAGCTTGTTGTAGCTTGTACTGATGTTTCCTGAGGTTCTTCGGCCTCAACCACATTATAGATGCTCTACCAAGTAGTATTATCGAGACCAAGACATGTGGTGTCTAAGATTAATCCTTTTTTACTTGGTCTCGGATCGACAGTATGTTGTCCTGTTACTGCGGAAGCTGAAGCTGTTCCAAATTTATTAGACTTCTTCCCCATTTGGCCTAAATTCGTTGCTTCGGAGGAGCTCTGCACAGGAGATAAAATGAATGTAATGCAGAGAATAGGTGGTGCAAACCAAGTATGAAAGAGTTATATCAATCAATGAATAATGGAGGATTAACATAAGACTGCCCGGATATGATCTCTGAAGAGATTTTGGCATAACTGCTCCATTAATTGGTCGTTTAAACCTGTCAATCATTTAAATGCTCATCATATCCTTTATTCGCCGAATAGTTCATTTAAGCGTGGCTTTGATTCTTTGGCGGTTGATCGCAAGTGAATCACTATCGGGAAGAGAAAGGCTTTTAATAATAATTTAAGACAATATACCCAAACCTTATCAATCCTTTTTGAAAGTCGCGCTTAGCTTTATCGCAATCAGGGATCGGAGGAATGCTTATGTAGTTATATTGGTGTCATTCCAGGATCCCCAATCGCCGATAGTGATATTGCTAATTCATATCGGGAGATTTTTAGAAGAGGGCTTTTAGTTGCATGCATGTTACATTCCCCGATCGCCAATAGCGATATCGCATCGGAGCAAAGAGAGGGGCCTTTTGTTACAATTGCTTACCTTCCCGATATTCGATAGTTTTTCGCGCTTGTCGCATCGGGGAAAACCAATGGGTCTTTTGTTATGCATCCTTTGTTATTGTGATATGCGATCTTGCGATTGCTTTATCGCAATAATAAAGAATTATTCATTTTTTATTACAAGACCGATTATATGTTAACTCAAAAGGTTTATAATGTTTTTTTCTTTTTCTTTTCAGACCTTTTGAGGAATGATAAGTTGATACCAATTTCATGTAAAAGGGACCCATTTCATATTATAATTTTGAAAGTAAAATTTTATGAAATGGGGGGTTGTTGTATAGCACAACAATTGGCGATTCACTGGGAGAAATAGTTATCTCTGAGAAATATTGAAATACTTAGACTTTCTTTATATAGAAATCTTATCAAAGAGGAAAATTCTAAAATAACTAGGTATACATACATTCTGAATATAATAAGGGCTATTTTTGCTAATTTCTTCTCTTGTTAGAATTAAATACATTCTGAGTTTTAAATTGGCCTCTATTGGTTGATAATGATAAAACAAAAAAACCTTTCCAACTTAGCCTTTTTAATTGACTCCTTTGTCATAGGTAGAGCTTCTACTGCCAATAAACGTTCATAGTTTCGACAGGGATACTTTTTAACCATTTGATTGTCCATTATCCCATCCATCTCAGATTATGATCAAAAGAATGAATTCAAAATATGCTTTCATATTTTGTATTTATTTTTTCCTTTTCTATTATTTTGTAAGATAAAAAGCCATTGTTCTGGTTTGTGGCCAACTGTTTAACAATTCCATTCTCTGGTTTTAATCTAACCGAACAAGCTGGCTCGTGATGAGACCCCTTGTCTTATGATTACAAGCCATTACCCTATTTTGGTATGCAGTGTTGGTAATGTCGGTTAAACTATTTCCCAATGATCATGGTAAGCAAGCTTGTAATAAGACCCCTTATCTTTTATATCAAATATTTTAGAATTACACTTTGAGTAGTCACAAACTTGGATGAATGGGATGGACAATTTTCTCCTTAAGGGAGAATGGATGACAGGGTAAGAGTTGAAGATGCTAAGATTGAATTAATTTCTTTTTTGATATTGATAACCTTTTTGTGGCTAGTTTGAAAACATTAAAATGATTTACAGTACTTCTAAATCTTAAGAAGATTTCACAAAAACAAAATGGGGTTTCAGAATGTGAATATACCTAATTTCCTAGAAATTGTCCCTTTTGTTTAAGGCTTCTATTTTAAAAGTAAATATCAAAACTACTTCTTTTGAGCAACTTTTCAATATAGTAAAGGCCAATGGAATATATCTTACAACTTTATTTCCTAATGGTCCTAAAAACTACAAATTCTACTGAAATTAAAAAGGAGAAGGGGTTACCTCCTCAATTGAAGAATTTCTTAAGATGAGGCCATTAACAGGAAGAGAATCCATATTTCCTGATAGATATTGTAATATGAACGTCGAATGGCCTATCTTCTCGTTGATCTGAAATGGTCCAAGCCACATCTTCTGGAACTTGGTGTGTTTTCCTTTATCCTCATGGGCTTTGTCCCATTTCAGAACTAGATCACCAACCTGCAACTGTTTTGAACTGGATGAAGTTGAATCAAAAGATGACTTGATAATTTTCTGATGTTTTGCGTGAGTAATTTTGGCCTTTTCTCTTTCTTCTTCTAATTTTAAGATTTGATCATGTCTAAGTTGAATAGAAGAAGAGGGGCTTTCTTCAATAAACTGAACTAGGGCTAGAGAAGGAACCACTAGATTGGTTGGTAGCACTTCTTCTTTCCCATATACAAGGTTGAATGGAGAAGTACCTATGGAAGCCTTCTGTATTATTCTATTAGCCCATAGTGCGAATATTAAATATTTGTGCCAGTTTTTATGATTCTGTTCAATAGTTCGCTTAATAATTTTGACTAGATTTTTATTGGTAGACTCTGCTAAACCATTACCCTGGGGATAGTAATTTGCAGAATATTTCAATTTAAATCCTCTTTTAATAGCGAACTCAAACATGGCATTTCCAGAGAAATAAGATGCATTATCGAAAACAAGAGAATTTGGGACACCAAACCTGGTAATGATGAATTGATCTATAAACTCTATAATTCCTTCAGAGTTTGTTGTCTTTAAAGGAATTGCTTCAACCCACTTAGTAAAGTAATCAGTAGCAGTAAGGATATACTTATGTTGTTTGGAGGACTGTGGAGTTATTTCCCCAATGATATCCAATCCCCATTGCTCGAAAGGTTGATCAATGTTGACTGGTTGCAAAGGGAAAGATGGTTTTCTTTGTCTTCCACTGGAGATTTGGCAACTTCGGCATTTCCTTACATATTCGTGAGTATCTCTGAATAGGGTGGGCCAATAATATCCAACATGAATGATTTTGTGGGCTGTTGTGTCAGATCCAAAATGTCCTCCTGTTGGTCCATCATGTAGCTCCTGAAAAACCTTTTGTGCTTCAGGTTTTTCTAGGCATCTTAATAAAATTGAATCATAATTTTGCCTAAAAAGTACATCATCAATGATTATGAATTTATTTCTTTTAATCTAATGGCCCAGTTGTTTTTGTAAGAAAGATTAGGAGGTGCATATCCATTTTTCAAATAAAAGATCAAGTCTGCATATTGCGATTCAGAATCAGTGATACTTATCTGGTTGATTTATTCAATATGTTCAGTATCACCTAATTCTTGAATGTTGGATGCTCCTGCTAATAACCTGCAAAAACCTTGGCCCCTAACAATCTTTGTTGGCTTGATTTCCGAGTCATATTCTTGAAGTGCTGTAACCCAATTTGCCCTTTTTTCACTTAATTCCCTTTGGATTAGTAATTGCCTTACTGCAGAAAAAGGAACTATAACTTTTGTATGGGCTTTTAAAAGGAAGGGTTTGTAATGTTTGACAACTTTATACATAGCAAAGGTTTGTTTTTCAACTTCGGAATAATTTAGTTCAACACCCTACAGATTTGAACTATAAAATGAATTCGGTGCTTCCAAGTTGTGATCATTAATCTGAGTGAGTACTGCTGCATAAGATGAATCGAACGCGATAGTATACAATATCAAATGATTAGAAAAATTAGGAGTGTTTAAAGCGGGGGCATTAATTATTGATTGTTTGATTGAATCAAATGCTTCCTTTTCTACAAATCCCCATCTAAACACTGAAATTTTCTTAATAATAGTTTGCAATGGTAAAATGATGTGGGAAATCGGGAACAAATCTCTTGACAAAGTTAATTTGACCTAAAAATGACTGCATGGATTTTTTGTTATGAGGAAATGGAATTTCAAAAATCTCTTTAATTATATCAGGATCAATATAAATACCATCTTTGGAAACGATAAAGCCCAAGAGCTTTCCTTGATTAAGAGCAAAGAAGGATTTTTTGGGATTGAGTGAAATACCATACCTTCTGCAGCATTCAAAGATTTGATTCAAATCATGTAAATGATTAGATTTCTTCTTGGAAAATACAGTAATATCATCTAAATAGACAACCATTGTTTTTTTGATCAATCCTTTGAAGGCTATATCCATTACTCTTTGGAATGTAGCTCCTGCGTTAATAAGTCCAAAAAACATTTTCTAATAAGTGTAAGTTCCCCATTTTGTTCTGAAGGTAGTTTTGAGTTTGTCATCAGGATGGACCAAAATTTGGTTATATCCTGAAAAACCATCTAAAAAGGACATTAACTCAGAACCTGCTACTGAATGGAGTATCTTCTCCATGGTAGGTAATGAGAAATTATCTTTTTGGCTTGCCTTATTCAGATTTCTGAAATCTATAAAAATCCTGATGTCGCCATTTTTCTTCCTAACAATTACCATATTGGAAACCCAGTTTGAGTGCCGAACGGGAAAAATAATCTTAACTTTCAAGAGTTTATTGAGTTCTGATTTTATTTGACTCTCTAAGTTCGGATGTATTTTCCTCAATTTTTGTTGAACTGGTTTTTGTTCAGAAAGCATTGGAATGGTATGTTGGATGATTGATGTATCGTATGTTTTTAAATCATCATATTTCCAAGCGAAGACATGTTTATTTTTTCTTAATAATCTAATGAATGCTATCCTTTATTCCACAGAAAGTCCTAATCCCAAATTGATGTTTTGAGGGTTCTGCTCAATACCAAGGTTTATCAATTCAAATCTTAAGGTGGAACTTTGGAGCTTTGAATTGGTTACCTGTTTAAACCTGTCTTTAATATCATAGAGATCCTCAAGTTTAACCACAGGTTTTGGTATTGAGTTTTCCTTGTGCTTTTCTTTCATCTGAAGATCATGATCACTTTCATCAATGATCTGATCATTGTAGGACTTGTCGGAAGTCAAGAAATGTAAGATATCTTCATCGTGATTGAACACTCACCAATTGGTGACATTGTCAGGAATCAATGGTTTAAAAATTAACTCGACTGAAAATCTATCTGGGCTATAATCTTCGGAAGGCAGGAGTTTAGAAGCAAAATTGGCTAGCAAGTCAGCTACTGCATTTTGGGATCTGGGAATAGGTGAAATATTTGAATGCTAAAAAATGAGATATAAGTTCCTGGACCAAAGACTGATAGTGCTTGAGGTGACTAGAAAGACAGTGAATTGTATTTCTAACTTGTTTTATGACAATCTCTGAATCATCAAACACTTTCAAATATTGAACTTTAAGGCCAATAGCTTTATATAGTCCTTGAACTAAGGCCTCATACTCACCTGTGTTATTTGTGCATTCGAATTCCAACCTACAAGACAACATCGTTTTTTCTCCCTCAGGGCTAACTAAAATACACCCTGCTCCTAATCCTTCACTAGATTTAGATCCGTCATAGTATAAAGACCAAAATAAATAATTATCAAAAATTTTATTTACAGTGTTCTCAACAACATTAGCACATCTTGATCTATCGGTTTGTGAAAAATTTTCGATTTGGGATGTGAAATTGTTTACTGAGAAAGGAGATGGTTGGGCAGTATAATTGCCAAAGAATGATTCAGAAGAGTAATTCCCCAAAATATTATTGTTAAATGTTATTGGTTGATTCTCTTGTTCAAATTCTGTGACAGTATGGGTCATATGTTTCTCCCGATTGATTTTTATTTGATTTGGCTTTCCCTTGTAGGGTAGCCACATATGGACCAATTGGTAGAAATATACCCATGGAGCTTCTCAGACCAATCCCTTACTCAAGATTAAACCATAAAACTCAGGTATATCAACAATTAAAGTATCAATTCTTTGAACTACTTGTGGATCAGCCGATAACCTGATAGTCACAGAGTTGATTTCCCCTAAAACCTGGACTTTGGTTCTATCTAACTGCACAATGTGAATTGAAGACTTTTGGGGCTCAATGTTCAGTTTGGAACAAACTGAAGTTGGCATTATATTAGAGGATGCCCCTGAGTCAATCAAACAGTTGTGTAGATTTCGATTATAGATCTCGTAGGTTAAGAGGAAAGGGGGAGTATGGGAATTTGATCTGTCTCCAATTAGAATCGTATCAGTAGCTTCAACTCTACCAGAAGGTGGTTCTCCTGAATCATTTGCAGCTTTAGCACTAGGAAGGGGCGAAGAAGGAATTGAATTTAGTTCCTTAAGAAGCAATTTCTGCTGATGTTTTAATTTGCTAAGTTCAAACATGTTGATGTTTTCCTTAGTCTTCTTCATATCATCAACAATATTGTAATCCATTGAATCCGATAGTACCAACGTTTTAGATGTTGAAGGTATATTTGAAGATGATGGTTGGTTTTAAGGTATTGTTGCAGCCGGCTTCTTTGTGGGTACCTTTTCCTTTGTAGTAGTAGTACCTGCACTCCTTTTATTTGAATTTTCTTGGACAGGTTCAAGGGCACCTTTACTCCTTGTAGTCACAGGAAAAGCTTCTTGTTCATTTTCTGTATCAGAGTTAGGTAATATGAAGTCCCACATTCCATGGCATTCAACAACTTCCTCTTCTTCAAATTCATCGGATGGTGAAATTGTTTCATCTTCTTCTTCCTCTTCAGGATCTGAATCTGCATTAGATATAACATTTGGTGGTTTTGACTTAGGTTTCTTAAAATTCCTATATGGTTTCTTTGTTGAAGTTTCTGCTACTTGCTTTTTAATTTCAAACCATTTCATTTGACATCGTTTTGAGGACCTTTTGTAGACCCTCCATATCATATGGATCTTTAGGGGGTTTCTTCTTTGAATCATCCTTAAAAGAAACTCTTTTGGATTTCCTATCTTCGAGAGCAGCTTTCTCTTCCAAAGCGATAATGTGTTTTTCCACAGCGAGCGTTTCTTTCATGTTTTCGGCTAAAGTTGGTTTCCCAGCCCTATCTACAAAAATGGCTATATTTGAAGGTAGGGCTGTGATATACCACTTGCTTCTAATTTTCTCACTTGGCTTGAAATCAGTAGGGATTTTATTCAAGAGCTTATTGAATCGGGAGTTAAATTCCTTGATAGGTTCTCTAGATTCAATCCTTAGATTTGAAAGATCATTAATTAGTGTCGCCAAGGATCTATCATTGCCATATTTGGTAAGAAACTGCTCGTGAAAGATATTCCAGCTGGTAATGGATCCTGAGGGTAAGGAAAAATACCAAGACCTAGCTGATCCTTGTAAAGTGTAGGGGAAAAGCCTAACTACAACATCTTCTTCTGTTACTCCTTTTAGATTAACTGACAACATGAAATTGTTAATGTGTTCCTCAGCCAATGTTCCAGCATTTGGATTAAATTTTGGTAACCACTTCTTAGGATAATCAGGTAAGGGATGTAATGGTGCAGGCATAGTGACTGCACCAGGACTGTTCCATGGATTCTGAGCCATCTTGGGAGTAACAATGATTGCTGATCGAGTTCCAGGTGTTTGGGGAGGAGTTGGTATTGAAGACTGAATAGATTGTGATGTTGAAGTTGGTGATCCCTGCTGAACAACAATATGTAATGGGGGATTGGATGTTTGAATTCGCATTAGAGAGGATGAGATGGAAGATGATGGAGAAAAGGTCTCACTACCAAATCCTTCAGTCTTCTTTTTAGCCTTTTTCCTTTTCGGTAAAGGCAACTCAGCAGGTTCTATGCCGAGTTTTTCGCTTTGAAGTCTGGTGAGAGGGTGAGGTAGATGGAATTACGAAGTCTCACTACCTTGAGATACTTCAGATTTATGAGGTGATATGGAAAAGCCTTGAAGTTTTTGGATGAGAGACTGAACTTTAGGGGATTCCAAACTTAATCGTTCTGAAGTATGATGGGGTTGAGTAGTGGTAGTTGATCCCTCTTCTTCTCATTTGGACACTGGTGTTTCAGAATGCAAATGGGAGGTCTGAGGTGAGGTGGAGGGAGATTTGCTCTGAGAATGGTCTATATATTTTGATTTACTCGCCATTCATAGTTGAGGCCCTCCTTCTAGCGCCAAAAATGTTGATGCTTTGAAAATCATTGCATCAACATTGCGGGATAACCACCCGGTCTGAACCTTAATACAACTCCTTTTCCGTTTGGGATGGTGGCTCCGACTGGATATAATGGGACCAGTTTCCCAGTAATGAATAAAAAGGGATGGATGAGTGAATGGTTTTATAATAAGTGATAATGAATGGATGACTTAATCTAAAAGCGAAAATACAAATGACTATTCTATCCCGGGAAGCTTCTATTCTTAAGTGCAATGTTTGATGATCTCTATTCATCAATAGGCATATAGATGACTCTATTCAATAAACATAGACATTCATTCATATAATAATTGATTTGTTCAAATAGTTGAACAAAGTAATTAATAAAACATTGTTACACTTATCTTTTTATATTACTGATACATGTATGATTAGAAGAAAAGCACCCTGTAAACATCCAATAGTGGAAAGTATAAAGAATGTTGTTAAAACACATGCATATATTCAATAATAGCAAGAATGATCAAATAACAATTCACATAAAAAGAATGAATTCAGACATAGATAGTAGTACAATATGAGCTGCAAATCATTCCCAACATCAATTGCAATTTGAATTCCTTCTTCCGACTCAGAAATACTTTTAACTAAAGGCAGTAGTGCACATCCACATAAAAGCTTCATTAATCAAAATTTGGAATAATTGGCCCAGTCTTTATAAAAAAAATATACCTGAAGTACAGTAGTGCAACTTCAGGTTTAAGTCATATACAAAAACTTATGACCCTTTCTAAATACATGAAAGGGTCTATAAATACTTAATTAAACTAACTAACTACAAAATTAAAATGCTACTAAATTGGTATAACTTGATCTTGAATATCTCCCCCACAGCAATCTGGTAGTCGGCAGCATGATTCATCACTCTGGTTGTTTGCCTTTCGACCTGAGTTGGCATATCACTAGCATCAGTTCCACTTCTTGAGGGCGGCTGAGACGAGAATTGAGTTGAGAAGAATAGGTGACATCGTGTATATCGGGAATGATACAACTGATTGCATCTGTTAGGCACTTGAGGGCAGCTCTTTGGCTGTATGGTTTTACTAGGAACAACCAATAGGTGTCCCAAGTTAAACTTTTAATACCTTTGATCAATCTCCCATTCTTTTCCAGCTCTTGATAACATGATTGCTCCAATGTTTTGGCCAATAGTAATTTACCTGGTGTACATTGAGAGATCATATTAGATAAATAGAGAGTATTGTTAATCAATTCAATCAAATTACTTGTGGATAATTTGCATCTAGAAACTTCTCTCTCTGCCTTCATCAATTGGGACTGCCACTCCATGAATAGAATTTCTTTATGGGATTCTAAGGTTTTAGGCAAATTTGCCGCCTTTCCCTCACTACTGTCCTGCCAAGTAAGAAAATCTGTTAAGGTCTCATTGGCATGCTCTAAGTCCTGTCTAGCATTGACTGATTTATCTATTATTGATGTTGTTATGTCACACAGGGGTTTAACTTGAGCAATTTTATGACACAATAATCTTATTTGTGTTACCAGTGCCTTATTAATCTGTAGTGCTTCTACCCTGAAATCGGCAGGCTGCGGAAGACTCTTGAACTTCTCTATTTGACTTGATAATTGAGCAATTTGCTCATCTTTTGTCTTTACCATCTATTCATTCATTGTCTTCAATTTTGCTAATGCCTCCGATAATTCTTTCTGCCTTTGAATTGTGATCGAATCTATCCTTTGTTTCTCTTCATGTAACTGCTTGTTCAGTTGATTATTTAACTTTTGCTGTGTTGAAAATTGATGTTCTAATTATTCTGCTTTCTGTTGTGCCTTTGATAGCCGTGCTTGTAACGAAGAGATTTCCTGGTCTTTTTTTTTAACAAATTACTCACTTCCGATGCCTTGTCTATGGTGGCCACCGAATAGGCTCCAGTGTATTGGGAAAACTTTGTTAGCTCATCAGAAGGATCGAAATCCTCCTTCCAAACTACGTTGGCTGTCACTGTTTGTTTAGGGAACAGGGAAGGTTGATCAATCCTTCTCCTTTTCCGCTGTCACTTTACTACGGCCCTCTGCTTTGGGCTGTAAAAGACATCCAATGGAGGTATATCCTCCACTTGCAAAATGATTTGGTTCGAAGGATCTTTGGGAATTATTTCTAAGTCTGTAGTAGGGGGTAGACTGCTGGTTCCTTCGCTTGGAACCTCTTTTGATGTTCTATACTATGTATCAGTCACTTTGGATGTATCGACATCTCTTGAGCTTTATAGATTTCTTATGATTGAATCGAATTGTTGCCATTCCTGGAGCAATCTCGGGTCAATCTCGGTATCGACATTCACATCCTTGTTGCTCTGCTCCTGCTATCTTTTCTGTTCATCCTCATGTATTCTCTTTTGTTCTTTCCTCTGTGCTTCCTCTTGTTCTTTCCTCTGTGCTTCTTCCTGTTCTTTCCTTTGGAGTTCCTCCTGCTCTCTTCTTTGGACTTCTTCAAAAATTTCTGATGTAGCAGGAGGTTCGTTGGTAAGTCGCTGTTCAGGCTTGCTTGACTGTGTCATCAGGGCAGTGGCTAACAAATCTAGAGGCAGAGTTTGCAACCTTTGCTCTCTAAGTTTGTTAAATTCTACTAACTCGTCGTCGTGATATCTCATTTTAGCTATCGCTTGAACCTAAAATTATGACTCGGCTGAGGAGAATAGGTCATCAAACTCATCTTCTTTATGTTCAAATTTAGTGAGTTTTGCCTGTTATAGTACATTATAGACGACTTTGTTTGGATCAAATCATCTGTTAGGAAGAGTGGCAAGATTCAATATATTTATCTTTTCTGCTTCTTTCTCTGCATGTTGTAGTCATGCAGAGTGTAAACGCCACACCTTAGAGGAAAATGAGGCCAAACTTGCTTCTTTGAATTCCTCAGAGTCTTTGTAGCTCCTGCGGATGCAAGCTGATATGCTATCTCTTGAGCCAATAGTTTGTCGGGTATATACAAGGGGAGGACATGAGGCCTGGCATGACTGCCAAAAACTCTTACATATGTAAATTTTTCTTCTCCGAACCAGGTTCCTAAGGTTGTTAAGTAAATCTCTTCTTGTGAGGAAATCTTAGGAGCAGGTTTGTAAAAAATCCAAGATGTAGGCACTAAAGTAAAATGGAGGAATAAACCTATCAATAACGCGGGTTTTGTTTTTGAACTCAAGAATAGCTGTTGCTAACTTATCAGATAATATATTCTCCCAATCCATTATTTCGCTATTGTATGCTGCTTCCATTAAAGGTACCATCTCTATGGAGAATTTTGAGGAGTCATGCAACCCCCAAATCCTACACATCATCGCTCCAGCATGACAATAAGGAGAACACAAGGAATCGACAGAGTACTTACCCGAGGACTCATGCTTGTGTTTCACTGGGTTCTGTCTCCATTCCCGTATAGGTGCTGATTCAATTTCATTTTCATCTCTGAACTTATCTAGAAATGCTTTGTTATACTTCTTCTCTAGTTCGGGAAAATGGTACATTTGTCTCAAATCATTGGGCTGAAATGAACCAAATACTCTCTCGTCGATAGTGCAAAATGTTATGTTTATAATTGGAATTTCCTCAACTGCCCATCTTACCACATATGTGTATGGAAGAATTTGCTCTCGGGCCACTATCCGGTGTAGGTAAGAATCGGCCAAATCCTTTAGGGTAGCCTCGGACTTCCGGTTTGAGCTTGCTGTAGCTTGTACTGATGTTTCCTGAGGTTCTTCGGCCTCAACCCGATTATAGATGCTCTGCCAAGTAGTATTACCAAGACCAAGACATGTGGTGTCTGAGATTAATCCTTTTTTACTTGGTCCTGGATTGGCAATATGTTGTCCTGTTACTGCGAAAGTTGAAGCTGTTCCAAATTTCTTAGACTTCTTCTCCATTTGGCCTAAATTCGCTGCTTTGGAGGAGCTCTGCACAGGAGATAAAATGAACGTAATGCAGAGAATAGGTGGCGCAAACCAAGTATGAAAGAGTTATATCAATCAATGAATAATGGAGGATTAACATAAGACTACCCAGATACGATCTCTGAAGAGATTTTGGCATAACTGCTCCATTAATTGGCCGTTTAAACCTGTCAATCATTTAAATGCTCATCATATCCTTTATTCGCCGAATAGTTAATTTAAGCGTGGCTTTGATTCTTTGGCGGTTGATTGCAAGTGAATGACTATCGGGAAGAGAAAGGCTTTTAATAATAATTTAAGACAATATACCCAAGCCTTATCAATCCTTTTTGAAAGTCGCGCTTAGCTTTACCGCAATCGGGGATCGGAGGAATGCTTAAGTAGTTATATTGGTGTCATTGTGGAATCCCCAATCGCCGATAGCGATATCACTAATTTGTATCAGGAGCGTTTTATAAGAGGGATTTTAGTTGCATGCATGTTACATTCCCCGATCACCAATAGCGATATCACATAAGAGCAAAGAGAGGGGCCTTTTGTTACGATTGCTTACCTTCCCGATATCTGATAGTTATTCGCGCTTGTCGCATCAGGGAAAACCAACGGGTCTTTTGTTATGCATCCTTTGTTATTGCAATATGCGATCTTGCGATCGCTTTATCGCAATAATAAAGAATTATTCTTTTTATTACAAGACTGATTATATGTTAACTCAAAAGGTTTATAATGTTTTTTTTTTTCTTTTCAGACCTTTTGAGGAATGATAAGTTGATACCAATTTTATGTAAAAGGGACCCATTTCATATTATAGTTTTGAAAGTAAAATTTTATGAAATGGGGGGTTGTTGTATAGCACAACAGGTTCGTTATTATGGAAGCCAAATTAGATACAAAACTTCAATTGCTTCAAAATTGCAAAAGATGGAGTGATGTTCAAAGTTCTAAAAGTCAAAATACTAGAACTAGTTGTTGGGCCTTCGGGGTCATTTTGAAACATAAAACTACATAATTGAACCATAAAATTATTCAAAACAAAGTAACTAAAAAACATTTAGACAGATTTATCTGAGTTAATGACTTCAACTAGAATGGGCTCATTGTTGCTTCCCGGGGAGTAGTCAAGATAAGGAGAAATGCTCATATGATTCTCGAGGGGCTCGAGCCTTTGATCTATTTCTATCATGTGTCTTTGCACATGATTCAAGGTCGGGAGAATGTCCTCCTTGATTTCATTTATGTCCACTAGTGTTTCGCCCAAGAGAAACCTTAAATTTTAATAGATGTCGAATATGCACATATATGAATTGTAATGACCTCGAGTATCTCTAGAATCCAGAACCCAATCTGCCACCTCTGCCATCAGTTCTATGTTCATGAGGGTGCACCTTTCATTTTCTATTTCCCTCTCTACCTATGTGATGCCCTCCTGAACTAGTTGGCGAGTAAGCTCCTTGAATCTGGTTGTTGAGCTCTCATCTCTCAGTTGTGTTTTTTAGCACATGTTTCCTAATAGTATGTTGGGACCCTATGCACCCTTTCTCTTTAATGGGGCATGGTTTGTGTCAATGGAAGGTGTGCAATAGTTGATAAATTGTCACCTTAACCTGTGACTTACTAGTGAATTTACATTGGAGACTTGAGTGAGACCAAAATATTATAGAACTTGTTATCACAAAATCATGTACTGATGGCTACTAATCAGTTAGACTCTATGTAACTATTTCAGACTAGACTCTTGGCTAAGGATTAGCCTCCCTAACCTGAGAGGGCTCTCTCAAAATAAACTACTGATTATGATTAACACTAAGAGGGCTAACTCTTGAAATGAGAACTTTAATAAACATGATGGTTGGAAATACAACATAAGATTTCTTCCATTGGGCTCATGGAGTCAAACACCATTCCAGTAAACTATCAACTACTCATTCATGGAAGTCAAGGCATGTAATGTCTAAATACTCAAAACATTTCTCAAATGAACCTCAACTCATAAATATATACAGGAAATCTGAGCAACTAGGTGAATTCAGAGTGATTGTATATCTATAGAGCTGTAAAATATAAAGGATAAGACAAAGCCACATACATCTTGAGAAGAAAAAGTAGTCTTTTCTATTACTGTAACAAGTCTTTTACATAATCCAATATAAACTCTGTTTTTTCATAAACATCCAACCCTCATTACATCAGAGTTTCATCTATATATAGAAAAACATTCTTAACTACTTTGAGCCTCCTCCTCCAGCATGAGGGGAGCTCGATGACTGTTATTAACTACCCCTATCTATTTTTAACAGACTCATTAAATACACTAAGTGTTGAGCTGTAATTACAAAGAGTCCTAATCAAACTTAAACTCTAATTCTATTCTCCTCGTAACATGATTCTTTTCTTGATCTTTGATAGCTGTCTCCTTTAGTTTTGGTCGTGATAGCTGAGATAAGGATGCAAGGAACAAGGTTAGCATTGGATGCTGAATGTGCTGATGGTTCATTGATCATAAGAACAAACCCCTGTTTTTCCGGTCCTTGTCTCCCACCATCCTTCGAAAGTTAAGCAATATGTTCCCAGCTCTTTAATACCCCAAAATTGACGAGCATCACCATATTCCCAAATATGCTGGAAGCCTTGTTGATTGAACATGTGTATGAGCCCAAATCCTCATATGCATCTCCAACCAAACCCTAACCACCGGTAATGAAGTACCTTTATTAAAGCTATAACTTAAGACAAAATATTTCACCATTATGGAGAATGCACACTTGTCATTATCGGAATGGCTCTGCTAGCCTTATGTGGTCTCCTTGATGTTCCTTAGGCATTTCCTTCAAAAATTTGCTGACCTCATCATTAAACTGCTCATTTTCCTCATAAAACAACACCTACAGCAGTTTCATAGCGCGCTACGAAACTGCTATTTTTGCTAAAACAGAGTGTATGTGCCTTGGATTGCTTGAACTCATGACTTCTTCAGACCTCTTCTACAAGTGTTAGGGACCTAGATGACTTCAAAATGACGGAGTTTAAACAAAATTGATCAAAACTTAGAAAGGCACCTTACTCAGAATCAACAATTTCATTTAGCAGCTAATTTATTTAGCTGTGCTTTCAATTTTGCAACCTCCTTTTCCATGGTTGCAATTTCAGCTACGGCCCTCTCCATCTCAGTCATTTCTATTTCAGTTTCCTTCCACTGGTTCTTTGTAGATGTAGTATTTCCTTCTTGAGAAATGATGATTTTTTTATTTGAACCTTTTTTCTTGATTTCTTTTGCTTGCTTTCTCGTAAAAGGTTTTTTCTTTATTTTCTCTGCCTCCTCTGTTTTGGGCAGTTGTTCAGCTTCTTCTGTTCTGGGCATCTTTACAACTACCTCTTCTTCATGCACTTTCTCAGATTCTTTAATTTGTTTCCTTGTAACTGGCCTTCGTGGTTTGAACACAAACTCTTCACTAGGTTCATCAAACCTTAACCTCTTCGAAGCCTTTGATTTTTTAGTGCTCTCTGGTGATGATTGAGTTAAGTCAATGTGCATTGGCTCAATATGCACTGATTGAGCCTGTTCAAACTCAATAGCCTCAAGCAAATCACTCAAACTAGCCTTTGATATTGGACTTTCCTCAATAGCTACTGATTTTCCCTTCTCCTTGCTTAATTGACTTCTGGTCTTTACTCTTGATACCTTTTCAGCCCCACTTGATCCAGGTGCATCTTTCTTGTGCTTGACCTTCTCTTTTGATGATGGTTGAGGTGGCTCTTTGATAACCAATGGCTTCACTGATTTCTTCAATTTGGTCTTGGTCTTCTTCTTATCTTTTATCTCCTTTCTAAGCTCAGCAAGAGTAGGTTCCTCAATTGACTCTTCTCTTTCTCTAACAGGCAATGGGGTGAGGCCTGTCTTACTCTGAAAACCAGCCATAAAAATAAAGGAATTCCAATCCCGACCAATTTTCTGCAGACCATCCAACACTAACAGTTTCACTAAACCATGATGAAATAGTGATGTCTCACAGTTATCCTTCTTCAATTGAATTTTATCACACATCTTGCTGAGGCTACGAAACAAGTAGAATGGGATATCTATAGATGCTTTGCCTGTAAAATGCAGCAACAGCTTAAAATGATAGGAGTAAACTTTAGTATATCTCCCTTCACATGTTAAATACTTTTGAATACATGTGAGGAGAAGTGCATAGTGTTCTTTCACATAATTTCTTGGCACAACCTTTGTAAGATATTCATTCACATAAGGCTCCTTCAAGAATTCCTTGCAGGGGTTCATATCAAATTTGAAGTTTTTAAACCACTCCTGCCCTCCTCTCGGAATCTCAATCACATTAGCAATAGCCTCTGGAGATACTGGGAATTCTAACATAGACACTTTAGAATTTAAACCTGTAAAATTCAAGGCAAATGCTTTTTTTACCTCAGCATGGCCACCCTGCAGCTTCTCACAAAATCTCCAGCAACCAACATCCTTAAAAGCTTTTCTTACACCTTCATCTCTTAATGCAAGATCCAATCCCACAGGTTCTGTTCTTTGGCATCTTCCAGACCGATGTCCCTTTCTCTCCATTTCGCTTTGAAATCTTTTGCACAGAGAAACACCACCAGCTTCAACTTAAATGGCAAATTCAAATTTTGGAACGCAGGCTCGCTTGCAATCAGGTTCTTTTAAAGAAGAAATTCAGGCTCCTTTGCAATTTAACAGTCTTATCATACAAACAGGTCAGTTCATGCATCATTAACAAACATCATAACACTACCATGCATTACAAAACCGTTTGAATGATTTTTATGTGCGTGGCTATGAACCTATTGGTGGAATGATGGCTCATAATCGCTTGGAAAGGGTGCCAACTGACAATAAACGGACGGACACACTGACTCATCCCCCCAGACATGACATTTCAAGAATCTGTGCTGCAAAATCCCCGAATCCGCGATTTCGTAGCGCAGATAGTTATAAATTAACAAAATGTGCTACGAAATGGCTGGTTACTGACACGCTGCGAAAAAGCTAAAACATCATTGCGCTGCAAAATCAGCCAATAAAACTGCACTGCAGAAATGTGAAAAGGACCAGTGACGTAAACAAGATAAGACATGCCTTATACAATCATGATGGAGGATGACTAACGGTATTTGAAAATGATTCACATCAATATATTTCTAAAACATGATCCCTAAGTAACAAACATAGGACAACAACCATTTGACACCCATTTTTGACAATGAAATTCTTTTGGACAACATTATGTACATGTGACTGCAATTCTAGGTGATAACAGAACTTGAGGCATATATGCATGATTAGAGCCTTGTCTCCTTTTTGAATAATCTTTCATACAAGTCCCTTCAAGATACCTTTTCATGTTGAATTAAAAGTAGACCCTGAAACTTCCTGGGATAATTAGAACTACAAATTTTTCCACAAGAAAATCATTAGAAATTCTCATAGAAAAAGAGAGAATAAAAACAAACCTTTGCTAGTTTGTGCTATAGCCCCATGGAGGTGGCTTGCTAGGGATACCTAAGATGACCAAAAGATTTAGAATTTTTTACTCGGATAAAAACTTCTCCCTTAGCCTGGTGTATACAACACGAATCTTCTAGAAATATTTGAGTGGATGAGATTCATGGGGGTGGCAAGAGAAATAGCTTGGTTTAGTCAGATTTTCCTACTTATGCTCCCAAATTAGATTCTAGTGTTTCTATATAACTCCATGTTAAACCAAACATGTGCTATTGAGGATGGAAATTCCTACACTAAAAGGAAATTAAAAGGATATTCCTGTCTTTGCACCTTTTGGACCATTCTAAGATAGGGCTACAAAATCAGGCTTTATATCAAGCCCAATGGTAGGTTTTCCTCCTTGAGGTTGAGGTTTGATATTGATTTTCCATTGTTTGGTCAACTAAATTCCGAATGAGTCTAGGGGCACGACTTGGCTGGCCTATCCAAAAATTTGGTACAACCTACATTAAACCTTTGTGATTTTCCTGTACTCTCCTCCATCTTTTCAACTATGTAAACTCTACAGGAAATGATAGACCAGAAAGTTGAGTGGTGGAATGTAACTTTGTCCCATGCATTTTGTAGGGCATATATTGAGCCTTTATGGGGGTGTGTTTCCACGTCTCACTGACATGTGAGCTAATAGGATGGCACAACACGCCTCCCACCTTCCCTCTTCTCAAGCACCCCATTCAAGGAGAAAGTTATTATAATATTATTATATACAATGACATATGAGATAAATTTTAGAAAACATTATATACAAAATTGTGACAAATCTAAGGAAACATATCATTTAAATTTACATTTTTCCAAACATATTAAAATATGTTAGAAGGACAAAAAGGGCTATGAAATTTAATAATTTTACAAATAATTTGTTATTGTGGATGGAGTTTTCTTGTACTTTACTTGCCATTATTGTTCTATGGAAAGGAACTGTCAAAGCTTTTCAAGTTGCTTTGTTGTATAGTACATTTTTAAACTTGGATTTGAGCATCTCCCCATCTCAAGTGAATAAAAAAAGTATAATTGTTTGTTATGAATAAATATTCATAACTAAAAATTATTAAAATAAATATATTAAATCATAAATCTTAAAAATTAATAATTTAATTAAATGACCGTTAATTATGAAAGGGAAATATTTTCCAAAAGACATGAATTTTAAACCTTTTGGTCTGCCAATGCTTATTAAGGTGAACTGCCCATGCTAAAAATTGGCAACAAGAAATTGCTAAAAATAGAAGTGCTAAAAATAGCAGTTTGGGCATCAGTGCTGGATTGGGCAAAAGGGAATGAAAAATGGAAGTGCTAAAAATAGAAGTTCTATTTTTAGTAGTTCAAGTTGGATTCCTATTTTTAGACAGTCCTTGGTCTAAGATAGGAAGTAAAATTCGAATTTGGTATTACCACCAGTTTGAATATTAATTATTTAATTCTCCATGAGTTAATTAGTTAAGGAAAATCAAACTTGAAGTCTTTGTGAGAGCATACAATAATTTCTCCACTGATTAGGGAATGTGTCCTTGATTTGCTCCACTGATTGAGGAATTAAGGATGATTTTTATATTTAGAGGATCAGTTCACTTAGTTTAACTTAGTCAAGTTCAGTTAGAATAATTTAACAAGTTGTTAAATTAATGAGATACAGTTTGTTGATGCTTGCATGCATGTGACAACTATTATTTTCAGATAAATGAGTATTCTCTCATGGATAACTAATGCATGGTAGTTCAGACAGAGACCCAGTTGAGATCAAATGAGGGACAATGTACTATCAGATGCTAGGATCTTCCTTGTGAATATTCCTTGCACACAGGAGGAACTTGAGTCCTCAAGGATTGCGTAGTTGGACTTGAGGTTGACAGTAGGTATGCCTGGGGCCAATTCACACATGTTATGTAATTGGACCCCAATCAAAATTGTGAAAGGAAATAGGGGATTGGAGGACTTGTGGCCTATATATTGAGGCCTAGATAGTCTATGATCTACATCATCAGAGTATAGAGAGAGCAGGATAGCTTTAGAGCCGATTCTTTTTGTATGTTGTTGAGGATTTCCACTTGATTGATAATAAAAAGACGGAGTTTTAGGCTGGTGCTTTCCCCAGGTTATATCTTCTGTGTTATGGTTGATTACTTCTCATTATCAATTATATATGTTCATGCTTGATGTTGCTCATGTTCAATTAAGCTTCCGCTAGGTTTATGGTAGATATAGATCTAGTATTATGCTTTAGTACATTACATATTTCAGTTGGATCTGCAGGTGAAATTCTACATGATATTAGTGAGCTAGCTGGTTTGTAGAGAAAATTCTACATGGTATCAGAGCACAGGTGATCAAGTAAGAACAATATAAAAGCAAGAGAAATTCGAAGTTTATTATTCGGGATATAGATTTCAAGTTCTTATCACATCTATTTCACCAATGGCGTTCTATGGTTTGAGGCTTGAGTATGCTCTTGATGATAGCTCAAACTACATAGCTTGGAAGGATCGCATGGAGGTAGTATTAGAAGATAATGGTCTAAAGGACTTCAATGACCAGGAAGTCCAGAAGCCGACTGATGCTACTCAACTGGCGGAATGGAAGGAGTGTGTGGCTAGAGCTAGGAGAATCCTCTTGGAGAGAGTTCGAGATCACATTGTCTCGAGCCTCCATGGGAAGGAGACTCCGTTTTTGATGTGGAAAACATTGAAAGATATTTATCAAAATAGCAGTGATCAGAGGAAGCTGGCACTGAAGGACAAACTTCGAAAGATCAAGTGTGAAAGTGGGGACAGGATCTTTATGTATTTGAACAAGCTCGCTGCTCACCTCATGCATGGATGAGCTTGCAAGTGTTGGGGTCGTGAGATCTGATGATGACATGGTGAGTCTAGCACTCCTTGCCCTTCCTAAGAGATGGAATAGCTACCAGGACTCGGTTAATGGAAGGGAGAAACTACCAGATTGGGAACGACTATGGTCGGATTTGATGCAGGAAGAGATCAAACAGAGCACTAGAGACGATTCTTCATCCATGGAGGATGAAGAGAACTGTGCCTTAGCGAGTAAGGTGAAGAAGGGGAAGGAGAAGGTTTCTCTTTCCAAATCTAGTTCTTCCCATGGTGGGAAGAAGGTTGACAAATTGAAAGTGCGATGCTTTCGTTGTCATGAGGTGGGCCATTTTGTTACAAATTGTCCACAGAGGAAATCCAAGAAGGGATCTGAGGAAGGATCTGAAGGTGAGGCACTTGTTTCACAGTTCAAGTTGGATTTCACACTCTTCACATGCATGGTTTCATCCATGGTGGGAAGTGGTTGGTTTCTTGACAGTGGAGCTTCTTTCCACATGACCGACGATAAGAGTTTGTTCAGTACTTTGGAGGATAAAGATCTCCAGATACTCATAGCGATGGGTAATGATGAAAAGTATAGTGTCTTAGGTGTAGGCACGGTTACTTTTCAGAGGGAGCATGGAGCTCACCTTACCTTGACCGATGTCCAGTATGTACCAAGACTGAAGAGAAACTTGGTGTCAATCACGATGCTGGAGGACAGAGGCTATGATGTAGTCTTCAGTAAGGGAAAGGTTTTCCTTAGACACATCATCACTAGACAGGTGAAGCAGATTAGTTCACGAGTCAAGAACCTGTATGCTCTTGAGGTTCAAGATGCATGCAAAGCCTTGAGCAACAAGGCAATTGATGGAGAATTGGTGGTTGAGAGGGAGGGTACATTACTTCTCAACATGTAGCGCCAGAAGAAGTCTCACATGATTGTGGTGGAGCCACGATTAGTGCAATAGCTTCAGGAGGTTGTGGAGCAACCACAATAGGGGAAGCAAGTGGAGATCGGGTAGAGACATCTACTCATGCAAAGAACTCCAGTAGGGGGAAACTTCGAGCTAGGTGGTCAGAGGGATCACATGCAACCATACCTCCAGGTAGGAGGTGGGGCGATGTAGAGTGATTGTCCCAAGGAGGAGGGGCAAGATCCTTGAGGTATCAACCTCTTGGATGAGACCTTGCTACGGGAGCCCCAATGTGGAGTAGCAGGAACTGACTGATTAGGTAGAGATAGATGCGGATGGAGCAACAGAGAGAGCTACAGTGCAGGGAATCCCAGGACAACATAGAGCATGTAGGTTGCAGCAATGTGAGAGGCAAAAGTGTGTTGCAAAGTGTAGGGTAGCACAGAGAAGGGTGAAATGGTGCGAGATGCCTGGAGATGTTGCAGTAGTGTAGATGTCAGAGAGGGAGCACTTGTTAGCAGCAGGTAGAGCTTCAACATTAGAGTATGTTTCTAGCCCAAAAGAGAGGTCAGTTGGGCATTTTGTGTTTCGAGAGTTACTGGAGCAATCACACTTGGTAGATGTGTTACATGCAGAACATTCCAGAGGTACAGGATCGGGTTTGAGAGGAAGCCTTTCTTGTTGAGAGGGAGTGTCGAAAATTGGCAACAAGAAATTGCCAAAAATAGAAGTGATAAAACTAGCACTGCTAAAAATAGTAGTTTGGGAACAGTGCTAGATTGGGCAAAAGGGAATGAAAAATGGAAGTGCTAAAAATAGAAGTTCTATTTTTAGCAGTTCAAGTTGGATTCCTATTTTTAGACAGTCCCTGGTCTAAAATAGGAAGTAAAATTTGAGTAAAATTCGAATTTGGTCTTACCAGTAGTTTGAATATTAATTAGTTAATTCTCCATAAGTTAATTAGTTAAGGAAAATCAAACTTGAAGTCTTTGTGAGAACATGCAATAATTCTCCACTGATTGGGGAATGTGTCCTTGATTTTCTCCACTGATTGAGGAATTAAGGATGACTTCTATATTGAGAGGATCAGTTCACTTAGTTTAACTTAGTCAAGTTCAGTTAGATTAATTTAACAAGTTGTTAAATTAATGAGATACAGTTTGTTGATGCTTTCATGCATGTGACAACTATTATTTTCAGATAACTAAGTATTCTCTCATGGATAATTGATGTATGGCAATTCAGACAGAGATCTAGTTGAGATCAGATGAGGGATTGTGTACTATTAGATGCTAGGATCTTCCTTGTGAATATTCCTTACATGCAGGAGGAACTTGAGTCCTTAAGGATTATGTAGTTGGACCTGAGGTTGACATCAAGTATGACTGGGGCCAATTCACACATGTTATGTAATTGGGCCCCAATCAAAATTATGCAAGGAAATAGGGGATTGGAGGACTTGTGGCCTATGTATTGAGGCCTAGGTAGTCTATGATCTACATCATCAGAGTATAGAGGGAGTAGGATAGCTTTTGAGCTGATTCTTTTTGTATGTTGTTGAGGATTTCCACTTGATTGATAATACAAAGATGGAGTTTTAGGTTGGTGCTTTCCCCATGTTATATCTTCTGTGTTATGGTTGATTACTTCTCATTCTCAGTTATATATGTTCATGCTTGATGTTGCTCATGTTCAATTAAGCTTCCGTTAAGCTTATGGTAAATGTAGATCTAGTATTATGCTTTAGTACATTGCATATATCAGTTGGATTTGCAGGTGAAATTTCTACATGATATCAGTGAGCTAGCTGATTTGTAGAGAAAATTCTACAGCCCAAGGCATTGTAATCCATCATTCATTCCTTCAACAATTAATAAAAATATATATGCAATTTCAGTGTGAAATTTGAGTTAATTAGCATACAAACTAGAGTTGTAACCTAACAGTGGCATTAGAGCCATTGTTCCTCAGGCCTCCAAACACAATTCCCTCCATTGCTACTCGTTGTTCTGCTATCGACGTCGTCATATCCATTTGTGCTCCACGTTTCATTCACACCACTATGTTGTCATCATCCATCCTATCCCCCTTGTCCACACCACTATTTTCCGTTCACTAATCTTCCCCTTGCTCTATTCATTGTTTCGACAGACAGAGATCCAACCACCTACCGTCCAATAATTTATCTCTCTGATTAGACATTGATATAGCTGCAATTCTGTCTTGTTCACGTCCAAGCCACCTCATCATTTTATTCACTATTCTCAACAGACATTGATCTAGCGTAATATAGTTTTGTCCACGTCTAGATTACTCGGTCATGTTATTCGTGCTCAGTCAACACAATTTCCAGCCACTTTTTGGGAGATTCGTGTCTCCAGTTAATACATATAATACTTATATATATTTATATATATATATATATATATATATATATATATATATATATATATATATATATATATATATTATATATATATAAAATTGATATTTGAAACTTGATGTATCATTTAACATTTTAAGACTTAAGGCTTTATGAATTTAATATATTGTTTTTAAAATATGTATGTGGCAATATAATTGTTTGATGTTGTTGCAACTTATATTTTATTTTTTAAATGAATTAATTTTGTATATTTAACAAAAAAGGATAAATATTATATATATATTTATTAAAATTCCACCATGTAAATTCTTTGTGTTTATACATTGCATTTTTTCAATTTTTTGATGTAGGTTTATAATTTTGATTTACTATTTTCCTTTGTGAATGTTTATTTATTTACCATATGTTTATCTTTTAATTATGATATACAATCATACATATCTAAACTTACTTTTTCTAATATGCCAGGAAATTCAATGCATCTTCATTGATCTTCATATTGGATATGAGATGGAGATCTTCATGGACCTTAACTTTCTTCTTTCATTGAATCTTTGCCAAGGATATAAATTACAAGTTAAATTGGTGTGCTTGCAAAGAGATGTTGAAACTATCAAAGAAAAATAAAGATTTCAACACATTTTTGTAGGGAAAATTTTAAGAATCACCCTAAATTTATATGTATAATAAATGGGCTAATCCCCATGATACATAGGAAAAATGGGAGGCGATTTTATCAATAATATAATATGTATATATAATTGTTTTGGCGAATCTCTCACCAGATTATATTATCTTGTACAGTGATAGAGAATCTTCCACTGAATTATAAAATATTATAAGATCTTGGCAAATCTTTTACTGAATAATAAAAAATTGTGAAGTCTTGGCGAATGTTTTGTTAAAGTATGAAACCATATATGATAATAAGAAAACATATTCATTAAACTGTAATATACTATGTTAGATTTCAAGTTGTTGTGGTAGTTTTTTGGAGTAGCATGATCCGGATTATCCACAATATTTTGTTTATTCTGTCGACATTTCAAACCCCAAAGAGGGTCCATCATTAGGACTAAGATAGAATATGTAATATACTAACATACATGTTTGGAAAAAGAAACATAATTTTCTCTTCCTACAAACAATGTTCCAAGTTTCAGTGGCCATGTTTGTCAAGGTTCTTACAATACACTCTTTCATATCCTTCTATTAGTTTTGATAATATTCCACAACAAATTTCTTGTAGGTGTTGATATTGACAACGAGTTTTGTCAAGGTAGGAGAGATTAATCTTTTCTCTACAACTTTTGCCAAGCTACCACTTTTTTCAAGTTATCAAATTTCTTTTTTATTCCATAGACTCCAACTACGAGATAAAAAAAAAAACACATCAAGTTTGTTTACACCAACAAACCAACAAGTAGCAAGCCCCAACTATATTATATAAGAAAGTATTAGGTATCCCGAAGGCTTGAAGGGGATCTTATTGAAAGAAGTGACCATTATGAGAATCCTTCAAATCTAAATTTCTTATTAGCATAATTCACTACCCTCACAGGTATCACATTTTTTAACAGTGTTGTAACATGTAGATTAATTTCCTTTTTGGTGAACAATCTCCACCTTTTATGAAAATATGGTGTAATGGCTCCAACCCCTACAGATCGTTAGGACAAACTAAGAATAGCACAGAAGATGAAAGGTTGTACAAACCAACTTATGTTTCAAACAACTAATCCAACATCAATACCTAAACTTTTTCATGAAGATACCATATTGAGAATGTTTGAAAAATGGTGAGAAATCTTGTGTGAGGGTGATGTGGAAAGAGTCATAAAGTTTTGTTGAAGCCCCGAAAATCGAGTCTACTACAAGGGGGATACCCACCCAGTCCAGACCTTGGTTAGTATCTCCTTTTCCATTTGGTATAGTGGGTACGACTGGGGATATGGGACCAGTTTCCCAATTTGTGTGTGTGTGTTGAGAATTGATATTTCTTTCCTAATAATTTATAAGTAAAATGCTTTTATTCTAAATCTAATTTATCAACATGCAATTGTATTCTAATGAATAGAAATATATAATTCTAAAAACTAACCCAGGATTTAATCTTTCAATTATGCGATCTAAAATAATTTCTAATGGCAATTGGTAATTGGTAATAAAGATCATTCAATTGCTATGAGAAAAGAATTCAATAAAGATAAAGCATTTCGTATAAAAAGTTATACCAAACAATTATGAAAAACATATCACATAATAAGTCACTCATATATTAAGCACAAATAGAATAGCTATCATCGTACAAAAGTGCCAAATGATAACTCAAGCATTTAAGCATTCATATATAAATAACTAAACTTGAATATCACCTTAACACATAGGCATAAATTGCTAAGAGATAAAAGTACCATTTATAACAAGTTCTACTCATGAGCTTCAGCAATAATGATCTATCTCTTCTTAATTCAACATCCACTAAGAGTAAAAAAGCACAATTTCAGTAGTAGATATTAAACACAGATATCAATAAATCTTGTTCCATTCATTCATCAAAACCTCCTCGAAGGGTGCAGAAGTGCATGTTCTAAGGACAAGTTTTTGATAAATTTCAGGACCCTTCTTTAAATGCATGAGAAGGGTTTAAATACTACTAGCTAAATCTAAAAATAGTTTATTACAAAAATGTAGGAGGTGGTTTAAATGACCGTCCTTATTTTAGGCAAAAATAAGGCAAAATTAAAGCTAAAATTGAATCTAAAACTAAAACTGGCAATTAACTATCTATGTATCTGTTCTTTGTAGTCGCAAGCATTAGCATTTGCTTGAGGAGAGTTGGCTGGCTAACCTCTGACTTTAGCTGTCCTACGAAAATGGAATTGGCAAGTGCTGGCGCAATCTTCTCAGCAAAGTTAATGATATATTTGAGAGTCATGCACTGGCTGTGTGGTTTTACCAAGTACGTCCAGCAAGAATCCCAATTCAACTTGGTTAACCTTTTGCTCTTTCTTGAGCCTTTTGCCTCAACTTTTCTGTAGATGTTGTACATTTGGTAGAAATCCTGGAATGGTCTCTGATATTTACATACCATCTTAAGAATATCTCTGATAAATACCACGGTTTTTTAGAGCTCGGGTTTTACCTTTAGCCTTTAGCACTTTTTCCTACACTTTTCCGTGTTTACAGAAGACTGAGTGATCTGAGGCTTTCCTTCTCAAGGGGTTTTGCCCAGAAATGCGCGATTAGAGCTAAGCGTTAATCGTGCATTGGAAACTGTTTCTGTTTCTCGATCTGGACTTCCCTGGTGCTATTTTTTTCCTCTCGTGCGCTTTTTTGTTAGAGGATATAAACTTTAAATTTTGTGGAAAGAACGACTCCATGAGTTCTTGGCTCTGAGTCTTAAATTGTCTATTTGTGATATCAGCACTATCCAGTACCCATTTGACCATGTCCATGTATGGAAGAATCTTGTGCCTCGCTGCTACCCGGTGCAAGAATGAACATGCTAGTTTTGTAATCGATGTCTCAGACGACCCGCATGAATTTGCAGTCGTTGTAACCTTCATTACTCTGGGATTTTCTTCCTCGAGTAGGTTGTGCATGCTTTCCCAAGTAGTAACACTAGCATCTCTGTTGCAGGTGGTGTCTGTGTATAAGGGCATCATTTCTTTATCTTTAGAACTCAGAACTTTACCCTTCTTTCCCATAATATTCTAAACACTGCTATGTATACCTCTCTGCTTTTCGCTCCTACAATTTACAAATGAGGCAAGAGTAATGATAAGAAAAAGGTGACGGGAAAGCTTTAAATGCCGAAATCATATAAAATATATCACCCTACGTGAAATGGCCCTTCGATCAGATCAAAACCAAATTTCATTAATGAGTACCAATCAACTCATTAATTAACATTAACGTGCATAACTGGGCATCAGTTTATGGGAAAAACTTTTTCGAACGACGAGCCCTAAAGATCTGTGGTAAGGCTATTTTGCGATTTGCTTTGCAATATCGCAGATCGCAATATCACTAATCTGTTGCATGTGGCAAACATCCATTACCATGTGTTTTCTGCGAAATGCGATTTGCGAGACACACCATCGCATATTGGCAGTTTGAGGCATTTCACCTTAAGTGATATTTGAGGCATGCGATGCGATGAGTGCCTTCTGTGTGTAATTTCGCATCTTGATTTCGCAATCTTAGGATTCGGTTTGTAGGATGGCATCCATTACCTTTCTGTGATGCGACACTCTTTATTGAGAGAATGGTTGTTTGAACTTATCATAAAACTTAAGTCTTTTTTGATTTTTCGGGTATTCTCCTAAGTTTATGATAGTAAGATTTATTTAAAAAAGGAATACAAGTACTAATTTAATTTTTTAAATTTTTGGATAAAGGGTCTCCATTTATTTAGTATTAGTAATAAAACTAAATAAGAAGGGGGTTGTTGCTGGCCACAACAATTGGCGATTCACTTGGAAGAACCAGTTATCTTTGTTTTTCTTTTGATTTTCTAAACTTCCAAAACAGAAATCTTTTCCAGAAAATCAAACTTTATTATAGAAATATAAAGTACATCATGCTTTTGGCTATTAATGATAGTTTGTTTCCTCTATGTTAACTTTGATTTTTTTTTTTTTACTTCCTAGAGCTAGTCATTGTATTTACATCAGTCACTACTTGGTTTGTAAAGATAAACAAAATTCTCTTTGTAAATGAGTTTTAAATATGCTCATTTGTCGTAGGTAGAGCCTCTGCTGCCAGCAGACGTTTATAGCCTCGACAAGGTTACCTATTACCTAGCAATGATCCTTTATCCTACTTGGAAGTATACGATTTTCAAAGGGAAATCCATATCCACACTTATTGCTTTTATTTTCTTTTAATTCTTAAAGAACAATGCCTTGGTTTGGTAGCCAAATTATGACAATGCCACTCACTTGATTTATAACTTTGCTGAACAAGCTAGCTCATGATGAGACCCCTTGTCTTTTGATTGCAACAATCTTGAGTCATTGCCCTGTTGTGGTAGGTAGTTTTAGCAAAGTCAACAAGCTATAATATCTTATGATCACGATAAGTCGGCTCGTGATGAGACCTCTTATTCTTTAAGTTAAAGTGTGTCGCTGGATTATTCCTTGAAGCTCGTAATTCTCTAGGTGGGGAGGAAGTCATTGTTTCCTTAAGAATAGCTCTAGACAACAATTGTAGAGTTTTTTGGAAAGAGATTTTCTATAGAGAATCTTTGTTTTGTTTCTGATACCTTTCATTTGACTGATATAAAACAAATTCCCACTAAAGGTAGCTTTTTATCAAAATGTGTAAGGTTGAAACTAATATCATTTTCAGGTTTATACTCTTTGACTGTACCTTTCAACAATTGTCTAAATCAGTTCGATTTATACAAGCGAGAAACAAAATCTAAAAGAAATACTTATCTTTTTCCATGAATTCCAAATGCAACCATTTACAACTGGTTTTATTATCAAAAATAAAGGAAAGACTAATTTACAAAAAATAAAAGAATGATCTCCTATGGAAAGTATCTTTTGAGGATCTTCTCTTTAACAGGTAAAGATTCTCTTTTTCCTATTAAATCCTGTAACATAAAAGTAGATGGACCTATGATTTCTACAATTTGGAAAAGGCCAAGCCACATTCGTTGGAATTTTGTATGTTTGCCCTTTTCCTCATGAGCCTTATCCCATTTCAAAACTAAATCTCTGGTTGTTCTTCTAGCTTAAGGATTTGCAGCTGCCTTAGTTGTAAGGAAGAAGTTGGTGTTTCGTCAATAAATTGAACTAAGGCCAAAGAGGGAATCACTAGATGAGTTGGAAGGACCAATTCTTTCCCATAAACTAAATTAAAGGGAGAAGTGCCAATGGAGGTTTTCTGCGTTATTCGGTCTGCCCATAGAGCAAACATTAAAGATTTGTGCCAATTCTTATGATTTTGATTGATGGTTCACTTAATGATTCTGATTAAGTTTTTATTTGTTGATTCAGCTAATCCATTTCCCTATGGGTAATAATTGGAAGAGTATTTAACTTTAAAACCTCTTTTGAGTGCAAATTCAGTCACAGCATTGCCAGAAAAATACGATGCATTATCAAACATTAAAGCAAACGGTAAACCAAACCTGGTGATTATAAACTAATCTATGAAATCAATGATGTGTTCAGCATTAGCTATCTTGAGGGGAACTGCTTCTACCCATTTAGTGAAATAATCTGTAGCTGTGAGGATATACCTATGTTGTTTAGAAGAGTGAGGAATGATCTCACCTATTATATCCAATCCCCATTGATCAAAAGGTTGATCGATATTGACTGGTTGCAAAGGCAATGATGGTTTCTTTTGTCTTCATGCAGCAGTTTGACAAATTTGAAATTTCCTTACGTAGTTGTGTGCGTCTTTGAATAGTGTAGGCCAATAATAGCCTGCACGTAGGATTTTATGTGTTGTAGCATCTCCAACATAATTTCCACCTGCTGGTCCATCGTGGAGTTCCTGCAACACCTTTTCAGCTTCAGATTTCTCAAGACATCTAAGAAGGACATAATCATAATTCATCCTAAAAAGTACGTCATTCACGAGCTCTTTTTTTATGTATAATCTAGCTTTGGAGGAGCATATCTATTCTTTAGATAAAATATGATATCAACATATAATGATTCAATATCGTTTAGGCTTACCTCATACATTTGTACTTATACAGATGGTCTTTCGGAAATAAGTGATGCTCCAGCCAACATTTTGCAAAAGCCTTGACCTTTTACAATATTTGCTGGCTTAATTTTAGCGTTGTATTCTTGTAAGGTAGTAACCTAATTGGCTCTTTTCTCACCCATGTCTTTCTGTACTAAAATATTTCTTACCGCTGGAAACAATACTATAATTTTTGTATGGGTTTTAAGTAGAAAGGGTTTGAAATGTTTGATCGCTGTGAAAACAACACAAGCTTGTTTCTCGACGTCTGAGTAATTTAATTCAGCCCCTGGTAGATTCGAGCTGAAAAAGGCAATTGGGGCTTCCGCCTTGTCTTGATTTTCTTGAGTGAGTATCGCAGCATATGATCTATCAGAGGCAAATGTATACAAAATGAAAGGATAGGAAAAATTTGGAGTTGCTAAAGATGGAGCTTTTACAATTGCTTGTTTAATCATATTGAATGCTTCATATTCCTCTTGGCGCCATTTGAATATTGAATTCTTTTTAATCATTTCTTGTAAGGGAGATACGATTCTTGAAACGTTAGGAACAAATATCTTTACAAAATTAATTTGGCCAAGGAAGGATTGCATAGCTTTCTTGTTGTAAGGCAAGGGTATTTTAGAAATCTCCTTGATTCTGTCGGGATCAATATGGATTCCAGATTTTGACACTATAAATCCAAGAAGTTTTCCTTCACTTAATGCAAAAAAAGGAATTTTTTGGATTAAGTGAAATTCCATACCTTTGGCAACGTTGGAAGATCTGTTTTAAATCTCTGAGATGATTACCTCGTTTTTTGGAATATACAGTTATATCATCCAGGTAGATTACTACCGATTTGTTTACTAATCCCTTAAATGTGATGTCCATGGCTCTTTGAAATGTGGCACCAACATTGATCAGACCGAAAGGCATCTTTTGATATGCATAAGTACCCCATTTGGTTCTGAACGTGGTCTTTAATTGATCATCGGGATGGACCAAAACTTGGTTGTAGCCAGAGAAACCATCCAAGAAGGACATTAATTATGATCCTGCAACTACTTGTAATATTTTCTCCATGGGAGGCAAAGGAAAATTATCCTTTTGGTAGGCTTTGTTAAGATTTCAAAAGTCAATGCAAATTCTAATGTCTCTGTTTTTCTTTCTAACGGGAACCATATTGGAAACCCATCTAGAATGTCGAACGGGAAAAATGATTTTAGCTTTCAATAATTTATTGAGTTTAGATTTGATCTAGTTCTCTAGATTAGGATGGATCTTTCTCAAGTTTTTCTAGACAGGTTTTTCATCGTTTACCATTGGGATAGTATATTGAATGATAGAAGTGTCGTAAGTTTTAAGTTCATCATAGTTCTAGGCAAAGACACTTTTGTATTTTTTTAGGAGGCGAATGTATGCCAATATTTCTTCAGGAGCTAGGCCAAGACCTAGGTTGATATTATGCGGCTTGGTATCAGTTCCTAGATTTACTAATTCATAGTTTAGAGTTGAACTTTGAAGTTTTGAATTGGTAGATCTTTTGAATCGATCTTTCAAATCATATAGGTCTTCCAATTTGACTACTGATTTTGGCATAGCATTATTAGTGCTATCTTGTTGAAATTGTTTGTCATGTTGGTCCTCATTAATTATCTGATTAGTGTAAGATCCCTCTGATGTGAGGAAGCTTACAATATTAGAATCATCATTGAAAATTCTCCAATTGGTAATGTTATCAGGAATCGAGGGTCTAAAGATTAATTCGATTGAGAATCTGTCCAGGCTATAGTATTTTGGGGGAATGAGCTTGGAAGCCACGTTTGCCAAGAGGTCAGCACTGGCATTTTGGAGTCTGGGAATTGATGAAATATTGAATGCTATAAAATGTTCAGTCAGATCTCGTACTAAAGATTGATAATGCTTTAAATGACCCGATAGACAATGTATAGTATTTCGTACCTGTTTGATGACAATTTTAGAATCTCCGAAGACTTGTAGATACTTGATATTTAATTCGATTGCTTTGTATAATCCTTGGACTAAGGCTTCGTTTTCTACAGTATTATTAGTGCAATCGAACTCGAGTCTACAAGTTAGCATAGTTTTGTTTCCCTCTGGATTGACTAATACGCATCCTGCTATTGCTCCCTCGTTAGACTTAGAACCGTCAAAAAATAACTTCCAAAATAAAGATTTATTTATAGGACTATCTATAAAATTAACACATTTAGAACTATCTGTTTGATAAAAATTTTCTATTTGAGATAAAATAGAATGTTCTAAGTAAGGTGAAGTATAAGCATTAAAATTTCCTAAGAAAAAGTCAACATAATAGTTGCCAATTATATTGTTGATGTATGCTACAGGTTCATTTTCTCCTTCCAATTTCGTTACTACGTATTTTTGATGTCTTTCTCGCTCAACCTTTATCTGATTTGGTTTACCATTGTAGGGGAGCCACATATGCAACCAGTTGGTTGCAAAGTATCCATGAAGCTTTCCAGACCAATCTCTGCTAAGAATTAAGCCATAAAATTCTGGAATGTCTGCAACTAAAATATTGATAACTTGACACACTTTGGGTTAGATGACAACCTTATGGTAACCTGATTTAGTTTACCGATCACTTCAACCTGCGACCAGTCCAGCTAAACTATACTGCAGTTTTTTGAGGTTGGATGTTCAAATTTTCACATATTGATTTAGGTAAGATATTAGATGAAGCTCTTGAATCTACTAAACAATTATGCAAATTTTTGTTGAAAAATTCATAAGTAAGAAGAAATGGGGGAGTATGAGATCTTGACCTTCCTCCAATTAAAGCGATATCATTTGGATCAACTTTATTAGTCACATGAGTTGTAGGTCTTCCCATCCCGTGAGAAGCTTGTGAGATTACATCAGCAGGTAGAGGTGCAACAGGTATTGCGTGTAGCTCTTTCAAAAGTAGCTTTTGTTCATGTTTTAACTTGCTCAATTCATAAAAAGTAATGTCATCCCTAGTCTTCTTCATGTTTTCTATGATATTATACTCCATATCATTAGAAACAATCAATGTTTTAGATGGAGTTGGTGAATCTGTTTGGACTGGGCTTGTTTGAGTCGCTTTGGGTGATTTTTTCTTAACTGCGACTTTATCCTTAGACATTGAGCTTGCGCTTTTTGGCTTAGGAGTACGTTGTGGAGGATCGAATTGATTTCTACTTCTAGTACTAACTAGTGATGCCTCTTGATCCTCTTCCGTTTGGTATAGTGGGTCCGACTGGGGATATGGGACCAGTTTCCCAAGTTGTGTGTGTGTGTGTGTTGAGAATTGATATTTCTTTCCTAATAACTTCTAAGTAAAATGCTTTTATTCTAAATCTAATTTATCAACATGCAATTGTATTCTAATGAATAGAAATATCTAATTCTAAAAACTAACCCAAGATTTAATCTTTCAATTATGCGAACTAAAATAATTTCTAATGGCAATTGGTAATAAATATCATTCAATTGCTATGAGAAAAGAATTCAATAAAGATAAACCATTTTGTATAAAAAGTTAGACGAAACAATTATGAAAAACATATCGCATAATAAGTCACTCATATATAAATAACTAAACTTGAATATCACCTTAACACATAGGCATAAATTGTTAAGAGATAAAAGTATCATTTATAACAAGTTCTACTCATGAGCTTCAGCAATAATGATCTATTTCTTCTTAATTCAACATCCACTAAGAGTACAAAAGTGCAATTTCAGTAGTAGATATTAAACACAATTATCAATAAATCTTGTTCCATTCATTCATCAAAACCTCCTCAGAGGGTGCAGAAGTGCATGTTCTGAGGACAAGTTTTGATAAATTTCAGGACCCTTCTCTAAATGCATGAGAAGGGTTTAAATAGTACTAGTTAAATCTAAAAATAGTTTATTACAAAAATGTAGGAGGCAGTTTAAATGATCGTCCTCATTTCAGGCAAAAATAAGGCAAAATTAAAACTAAAACTGAATCTAAAACTAAAACTGGCAATTAACTATCTATGTATCTGTTCCTTGTAGTCGCAAGCATTTAGCATTTGCTTGAGGAGAGTTGGTTGGCTGACCTCCGAATTTAGCTGTCCTACGAAAACGGAATCGGCAAGTGCTAGCGCCATCTTCTCGGCTGAGTTAATGATACATTTGAGAGTCATGCACTGGCTGTGTGGTTTTACCAAGTATGTCCAGTAAGAATCCAAATTCAACTTGGTTAACCTTTTGATGGACTCTGCTCTTTCTTGAGCCTTTTGCCTCCAGCTTGTCTGTAGATGTTATACATTTGGTAGAGATCCTCGAGTGGTCTCTGATATTTACATACCACCTTAAGAATATCTCTGATAAATGCCACGGTTTTTTAGAGCTCGGGTTTTACCTTTAGCCTTTAGCACTTTTTCCTACACTTTTATGGGTTTACAGACAACATAGTGATTTGAGGCTTTCCTTCTCAAGGGGTTTTCCCCAGATCACGCATCAGAAACTGCCTTTGTTTCTCGATCTGGACTTCCCTGGTGCTTTTTTTTTCTTCTGGCGCGCTTTTTTGTTAGAGGATATAAACTTTAAATTTTGTGGAAAGAACAACTTCATGAGTTCTTGGCTCTGAGTCTTAAATTGCTTGTTTGTGATATCAGCACAATCCACTACCCATTTGACCATGTCCGTGTATGGAAGAATATTGGGCCTCACCGCTATCCAGTGTAAGAACGAACATGCTAGTTCTGTAATCAACATCTCAAACAACCCGCATGAATCTACAGTCATTGTAACCTCCATTACTCTGGGATTTTCTTCCTCGAGCAGGCTGTGCATGCTTTCCCAAGTAGTAACACCGGCATATTTGTTGCAGGTGGTGTCTGTGTATAAGGGCGTCATTTCTTTATCTTCAGAGCGTGGATCTTTACCTTTCTTTCCCATAATATTCTAAACACTGCTATGATACCTCTCTGCTTTTCGCTCCTGCAATTTACAAATGAGGCAAGAGTAATGATAAGAAAAAGGTGACGGGAAAGCTTTAAATGCCGAAATCATATAAAATATATCACCCTATGTGAAATGGCCCTTCGATCAGATCAAAACCAAATTTCATTAATGATTACCAACTAACTCATTAATTAACATTAACCCGCATAACTGGGCATCGGTTTATGGGAAAAAATTTCGAATGACGAGCCCTGAAGATCTACGATAAGGTGATTTTGCGATTTGCTTCACAATATCGCAGATCGCAATATCGCTAATCTGTTGCGTGTGGCAATCATCCATTACCATGTGTTCTCTGCGAAATGCGATTTGCTAGACGCACCATCGCATATTGGCGGTTTGAGGCATTTCACCTTAAGTGATATTTGAGGCATGAGATGCGATGAGTGTCTTTTGTGCGTAATTTCACATCGCGATTTCGCAATCTTAGGATTCGGTTTGCAGGATGGCATCCATTACCTTTCTGCGATGTGATGCTCTTTATTGAGAGAATGGTTTTGTTTGAACTTATCATAAAACTTAGGTCTTTTTTGATTTTTCGGGTATTCTCCTAAGTTTATGATAGTAAGATTTATTTAAAAAAGGAATACGAGTACTAATTTATTTTTTAAATTTTTTGGATAAAGGGTCTCCACTTATTTAGTATTAGTAATAAAACTAAATAAGAAGGGGGTTGTTGTTGGCCACAACAGTTTTCATTGTTTTGAATTTTTTTTGTTAAGTCACAAAAAGTTAAAAACCAATATTAATGGAGATATTGGTATTTTTTTACTAAATTTTGTGAAGTGACTAAATGTAGCTTTAACCATTCACCTTAAGATGTTTTTACAATATAATTTCCTAAGTCTATTTAATATCTTTATTATCATAAAAACCAACCTATATCCATCTTAACTCCACATCTACCACTCTTAGGGGCATGGAATCTATTTATCCCTCTGAGCACTTGGTAGACCCAGAATTAAGATGGATCTAAGATGATAGAATTTCCCCTTTAAATAGTCTATGCTCATGTGAATACCATGGTGTTACCATGGGTTATCATAAACTTGGAGCTTAGAAATTACTATTAGTAATTTATAAAAATGAATAAAATTAATAATTGATTTTTATTTTATTTTTTATTTTAACCAAGTTAAAATGTTTAACATACATTAAATTACAACATCCATTTTTACTCTTGATCCACCAAGCTCTGAGAGGGATCAAATCTTTTTTCACTCTATGCTAGTTTGCATATCACCATATTTGATACCTCTTGGGGCTTAGTAGATCGAGTAAAGATGGATCTATCTAGGTTTAATTCTCCCATTGAAATAGGCTACATTCCACGTGAATACCATGGGTCAATACCATGTGCCATTTTTGCTTTTATTAATACTAATATTAGAGTTAATAATGTTTTTTTGCATGGTATTAAAATAATCTAGCCCATAGTATTTGACCCATAGTATTTTTCCCGTAGGTTTCACCTAAATATAACGCATTTTTTGAGTGTTCCTAAATATAAGGTGACTTATGGAGTAAATATAAAAAAAGTTTTATTTGTTTACCATACCTCTCATTTATTTATATTTTTATTAATTTACCATACCTCTTTTACAAATATGGTATTTGGCCCATAGGATTCCACTTAAAAAACCTTTTTTTGAGCCTTCATAAATAGAAAGAGGGTTATGGACTAAATATAAAAAAAAAAGTTTTATTTATTACCATACCTCCAGTTTATTTATATTTATTTGTTTACACCCTTGCAAGTATATAAGGTGAATTATGGAGTAAATATAAAAAATGTTTTATTTATTTACCATACCTCTCATTTATTTATATTTTTATTAATTTACCATACCTCTCTTATAAATATGGTATTTGGCCCATAGGATTCACTTAAATAAAACCTATTCCTGAAAATTAGGGCAAATGGAAGGTTGTAACTCCTAATTTCAAGGGCTAAATTTATCTTTTTTACCCTCTCCTTAAAATAAGGTGGGCTACTTGAGGCGATTTGTAAAAATGTATTATGATACAAAATATTTGCCCACTAAAAATTTGAAACCCCTTAATTTTGCTTAAGGGCGAACATTTTGCCCTAAAATTTTCCATGCTTTTTTGTAAGCATACTAATGTTAATTGATATTCCTATCCTCACTAGAGATTCAATGAAAGAAGAATGTTGAGCTCCATGAAGATCTCCATCCCACATCTAATCTAAGGATCAATGAGGATGACCTGAGTTTTTGAATGAACTGATGGAGAATAATATTAAAGAAAGGTTTCACTATTAGGATTTTTTTTAAATAAATGCAAGAAATTTCAAATTGTTATATACTTATATGAGGGTTCAACAAAAACTGACATGCCATAAAATATGCCACATTTTTTTTTTAAGTTTCTACATTTTTTACTATTTTTTCTGTAAGTCAAAGTAGAAACCTTATATTATGATAGCACAAAAATTTGCATAAAAGTTTGTTGGTCTACCAGAGTGGAAACCAGACTAGCTGCACTATAATATGGCTTTGTTCCAAAACTTGACTAAAATTTCCAAAAGGTTTTCTTGTTTGCAGTAATTCATAGGCATATCAACAAAATTAACATTTCTACCGATACTTAGTCGTTTGCAAGTTATTGAAGGCCTGAATGAAAATCTGACTTTCTGATCTAGATTTATAGACGTGACTGTTATTCTATTACTATGCTTTGACCTGCCTAGCTTAACGACTAGACAAAGAAAAATTAGACACAGAAACATGATGAGGCCTCCACCACACCTGATCCAGGCATAGGTGTATTTTTTCCCCTGGACTGGCTACTTATCATTGGCTTAAGCTATCTATTTGACTTTGTATTTTGTTAGTTTGGTCGAATTATCGTGCCCCTTCCCTGGAGTAATATCTAGGTTATCGATATATTTCAAGTAAATTGAAAGCAAATGTTCATGTCACCAATTTGACCATCCTGCAAGTGTTCTATGTTCACCACCTATTGTAGTACCTCCTCGACTCCCTTCAATCATTGCTTAATTTCATTTAGCCGTAGATGGTATTACATCTAGTGCTTGATCCTTTCTTCCGCTGCTTCCACCTGCAAATTTCCCACTAAAGTTTTAACATGACAAGTATTTTTCAAAGTCCTCTGATAAACCGTTTGTCTCATTCTGGATTTCCCAGTATCTATTATCTAGTCGATCTCCTCTTTAATTTTGTCGTCTGGGGTATTTCATCTGAGACGCCGCACTTCATTTTACCATACTGCAATGACTTATTTGTCACATTCTAGGAGGAAGCGCGGTAATTAAGAGCTGCTTCCTTCACTGGCTCCTCTATTTTGGTTCTTTTGCTCACTGTGGAGCTTTGAGCTTCCACTCTTGGTCTACCACTCCCATTTCTCCCCATAGCTTTTATGGCTGCCACGGTTCATTGATGGATAGTTTTTCCTCTTGTTTCATACCAAATTTTCACAATGCCTCCTATGGATTGCCCATCCCTAGCATATAAAGGAAAAATGTCGAGCAGCATCAGCCGCCCCATTTTTTGGGTGTTTTCGCTGTTCATTTCCAACAATTTCCTTTTACCAATGTTGTTACAGTTCATTTGTGTGAGAAAGGAATTATCTTCCCTGCTCATTCGCCTATACATATGGCTTGATCCATCTGATTACAGCCTCAGTTCTATTCCAATACTGCTTCACCTTGTATTTTTTCCTTCCCCACTTCTTCACCCATCCTTTCTCATAAATACCACCTCTAGGTTGTTGATTATGCGATCCTGGGTTACACTCTTTCCCATCAGCACTCACCATGTCCTTCATACCTTGTTGACACATACCTCCTCAATCTTCACTAATGTCCTTTACTTGTCTACTCATATTAATGATTAAACATTCCTTTCGCTAGGTGGATTATTGCCTATCCCATTCCCCCCCATGTCCAATATGTTGCGCCTCTAACATGGATAGATCTCTTATCGCCAGAGCTTGGAAATCCTTCTTTAGTTTTCTATCCACTCTTTTTTCCCTGGTCATTTTAGTTAGAACCTTGATGCTCTCGATCCCTTCATTTTCCACTCTATCTACCAACACATTGGCCAAGCATCTGACTAAGGTAAACTCTACCATTTTTAGATCCTCTAGGTGGTCCTTAATCCTTTGAAATATTTGGCCAAGGCACCACTTCCTCGTGACTTTATTTATCGGAGTGTCACATTGCAGTCTACATACTGCTTGGATGGCTAATGTTGAGTCTCTCTCCACTATTACATTCTCCTTTCTTTCCCTTCCACAACGTTTCTGATCCTTGCTCCATGGCCTAGAACTCCACAACATAATTTGTGGCTTGTCCCATGTTGATGATGTATAACCTCTAGATTTTACTAGTCCAGTCCCTTATGATTCCTTTGGAACTAGCCTTGCTTGGGTTTCCCTTGGACACTCCGTCAAAATTCAATTTCTAGAAACCCTCAGGAGGTGCCTACCACACAGAAGCAACTATCCTTATACAACCTTCTCTGGGTCTAAGATTCTCATCACTAAGGTAATTAAGGTAAAATATCTTCATAATTTTGGCTTCCTGAGGGGATGGATGTTCCTCCTGGGTTTGAATTCGTTTTCTACTTACGGTTTCCTTTAGCTAACAACTAATTTCTTCCATCAGGTTAGCAACAAGGAGCTTCTTATCTAGGAAAATTCTACGATTGCGTTCCTTCTAGATTTCCAATAGGATGAATCACAGAATCAAATTCTAGGTCATATTTACCACTTCATTCTTGGTATATTGCACCTATCATTTTTTAATTGTGTCTTGTATGATTTCTTTGTTTCTATCTGTTTGTCTGTGAATGATAGCTAACCAGTCCCACAAATATTCCATGTATCTATAAGTATTCAGTAAATGGCTGAGATTTTCTTCTTCCTTCTCACACAAGTAACACCATGATGGATCTATCATTCCTATTTTCATAAGATTCACCCAAGACAGAACCTTTCTGTGTAGAATTAACCACATAAATGTTTTGATTTACAGCCAGTGATAAGTCGCCTAGAGCTTGTTCCTGGTTGGTCATGGATTTCGATATTTTTTGTTCTAAGGTAAACCTTGGCTTCTTTGAGTTTGAAATCACCTCCTTCTTGATGCTCCCATCAGAGTTGATCTCGACATTCATTTTCCAAAATTTGTCTTTTGTTTAGTTCCTTTGTAATCTCTTGAATCTCTAAATCTCTTAAATTTTCTTGTTGAAGGATGTTAAGGTTCCATGTTCTCCACTTGTTGTTTGCTAGTTCTAGATCCCAAAAATAGTGGACTTCTCTATATCCCTTCTTGCTTGGTGGCTTCCTGAATACCTCTCCACTCTGGTTTGTTTAATTTCGGTTGTTGTTGCCAAGAATCCCCCCAGAATAGGGTGTTATATTTTGTTTCTTACTTCCCAAAAGTTGTGCTTTTGGATTTTTTCCCTGTTGTTCCATGCTAGGTTCCATATGGCTGAACCCTAGATTGAGCATGTGAGCCTTACTAGGTTTTTTAATTGACAATCAGGAGCGTATTGTTGGCATTATGATTCAGGTGTTGTCCTTGATGGAAACTCACTCAGAGGAATGATACAGGTGATGGTAACTCACTCAGAGGACAGATCACAGTGCAGCTGGTAAACAGAGAGATATACGCAAGTTGACCGTGAAGAAAGGGCGTATATACGTGGGTTAGCGAAGCAAAATGGGCGTACGCGTATACACACTGGTTAATAAGAGTACAGGCGCGTACATGTTGGAAATCATGGTTTTGGTCCGTGGTATTTGGTCCATAGTATTTGGTCCAAAGTGACGACCCCAAGTATTGGGTTCATGGTATTGTTTCTACATGGTTTTGGACCATGGTATTGAGAGAAGCCTAACCTATATAAGGAGAAGATCATTAGGCCAAGAGGGGGTGCAAGAGTGAGCAAGGAATGAATGTCTGACGAAGTGCGAAGATCTAGTATTGCTGGTTATCGGTTTGTGCTGCTTGGATTGGGTTGATATAACAGCGAAGGTACAAGTAATTATTTTTAGATCTGTACGTGGGTTGTATGAGGTGAAAGTGCCTATACACGCGGTTTTGGTATAGTAAAGTGGCGTAAGCATTATGAGATTTGGTATTTCAGGTTGCTGTTGATTCTACTGGTTGTTGCAGAGTTTTGGGCTCTGGTTTGCATTCTGTGTTTTTGATGACAGGGTTTCATTGATTCAGTTTTGGGTGATTTTGAGATTTATGATGCAAGTATAAGTGGATGATTGTATTGTAGCAGTGATTGTTTTGTACTTATGGATCCAGTCTGAAAATTGATGAAACGTGGTCCCTGAAGAAAAGAAGGTTGCAGCCTTCTATAGGTCAGCACCTATGTACTAGTATATCTGCTAGTACAAGAGCTAAGGGGGTTGTAGCTCCCTTCCAGAAGTAACTGGAAAATGAGAGAGGGTTGTAGCCCTCTGCAAGTTGTAGCCTGCGTACTGGTAAAGGACTGCACCAGTACATTGTAAAAGAAGTTTCTTATTAAAGGAAGAAAGAGATGGATTGCAGCAGGTGGTTTTCACCCACATTGGGTTTCCACCTTATATCATGGTGTTCATGTGTGCTTCTTATGTGTGATGATCTGCACTGTTTTACTACACCTATTTACTGTTAATGTGGTTAATAATGTTCTGATGCATTTACTGAAGATAAGCACTGAATCTTAAGATTGTTGCATATACGCTTGTTTCATTTAATACAGTCGCGTATATACGCGTATATCCTTAACTAAAGTCGCGTATGTGAATCTAAGTGTGAAAATGAAAAAGTTTTACTGATTTGATAATACTGATTCACCCCCCCCTCTCAGTATTATTTCCAACACGTATTTCACTTTCCATAATTTCATCCATGGTGTTTCCCCTCTTGTTAACCATTTCCATCACAAATTTTCTCCATTTGATTTGTTAATTATCTCAGGGCCTTGTAAACCCGAGCCTCTAGCTTCCTTAGATTTATAGATTGTGTTCCACGCCAATATTGCCAATTTCATTTTTTCTTCTACCCCTCGCCATAGGAAGTTTCTATGTATATCCTTGATCTTTTGGAGTGCCCCTTTAGGCGCAAGAAGAACATATAATATGAATCTCAAGATAGCCTTGAACACCACCTTTACAAGCACCAACCTTCCCAACAAATTCATCGCTCTCACCATCCATCTTTTGACTTTGCTTTCCACACTAGATAAAACTTTTTCCTAGTTGAACTTTTTCCAGGCTTGTGTCATTAAGGGCACACCTAGATAGCGGGACAAGAGGGATTTCCTCTAGAAACCTAGGATAGATGAAAGTTTTCTCTGGATAGCAATGTGGGTGTTGAAAAAGAAAATCATAGACTTTGATAGGTTTAGCTCCATACCTAATGCTTTCATGAAGGTATCTAGAATGGTTTTAAAATTGTGAGCCTTCTTAACCATGGGTACACCATGTAGCATAGTGTCATCCACAAATTGTTGGTGAGTGCTCGTTTGAGCATTGTTGTGCAAATTCAACCATGTTATATCCCCTTCTCTATGGTTACTCCTATTGCTCTACCAGGCCATTCCATCATTAAGATAAACAAGAATGGAGATAATGGGTCTCCTTGCCGAATTCCCCTAGACGGGTAGAACGGTTTTGATGGGGCTCCATTAAGAAGAAACAAAAAAATGGGTGATGAGACCATTTCCATGATTCAACTAATCCAATGCTCATTGAAACCAAATGCCTATAACACTTCTTCCATGTATTCCCAGTTGATCTTATCATAGGCCTTCATAGTTCTATCTGCATTATCATGCCTACTTTTTTCTGGGTCTTCAAAGAGTGAGTGACTTCGTGCACCAGGATTATGTTGTCCAAGATCTGTCTTCCTTCCACATAGCCTCATTATTCCTTTGAGATTAGATATGGAAGAATCATTTTCAACCGATTAGCAGCTACCTTGGATATGATTTTATAAACAACGCTGCACAAAGCTATAGGTCTGAATTTTTTAGGGGTGCTTGCTAGATCTTCCTTAGGAATAAGGGATATAAATGTTGAATTGAGAGCTTTAAGAACTATTTTTTATTCTTGGGAGTCCACCACCACCTCATATATATCCTTTTTGATAGTTTCCCAACAAGATTTGAAGAATTATATTGTGAACCCGTCTGGCCTGGGGGATTTCCCATTCACCATTTCATTTAATGCAAAAGCCACTTCCTCCATAGAGATTGGTTTGCTTAGGTTTTTGTTGTGTTCCTCAGTGAGCACCTTCAGGATATGCCTCACAATACTTTGAATGTCTTCCCCTCTCTCCACCTGGGGCTGTTCAGCTATTTTTTGAAAGTGCTGGAACAGGACCTTCTCAATGTCTTGGTAAGCCTCAAAAGTTTTTCCTCTTTCATCCCTTATTCTAAGGATTATGTTGGAGTTATTGTGCTCGATTGTTGATCGGTGAAAGAATTTTGTGTTTTTCTCCCCCTCCCTGATCCATAACACTCGAGATTTTTTCCTCTAGAGGATTTCCTCTTATTTGCATCTCTCCACCCACTTCTTTAGTAATGTCATTTCCTCTTCTTTTCTTCCCTCTGAGTACCCATCAAAGATCAACCATTGTTGTAATGCTTCCATTTTCTATTCCAATTTCTTTTTCTCCTAAAAGATGTTTCCAAATTCCATTTTGTTCCACTACTTTAGTTTCTTTTTTATGTGTTTTAACTTGGCTTGTAGAGTGTACATCTTTGAGCCTCTATCTGGGATCTTTCCCTTCCACCATGATTTAATATTCTCCATGAAGTTAGGGTTCTCTAACCATAATGCCTCAAATTGAAAGGGCCTATTTTTGGGAGTTCCTGTTAATTGCATCATTAATAGCATTGGCCAATGGTCAGATCCCCCATAGGGAAGGATATTTGTTACTGCATCCACTCCTCTCATCAGTAAATCTTCCAATATTAAAAACCTGTCAAGCCTGGATGCCACTTGATGTTGCCCTTTGTGCTTATTACTCTTAGTAAAGCATTCGTTCACAGTTTCCATATCAATAAGTTGTGTCTCCTTAATGAATTCCTTAAATGCTTCTGAGTCTCTATCTATCCTTTTTGACCCCACCCCCCTTTTTTTCCAAAAGAGAATTTATCATGTTAAATTCTCCCCTCACCACCTAAGGGAGGTGCCCTTTCCTTCTTTTTATCCCTCTTAGATCTTGTTGCATCTTTTTATTCTCATCAAGTCTTTGAGGACCATACAAATTAGTGAAAACTGTTGTGCCAAAAGTGCCTATAACCTGCATTTCTGTAGATAGGTATGATCTATTGGATTCAAAGTCCAGGAGTATCAAGGATTGGGGGTTCCAACAGATTTTCAGACACCCCAACGATCCCTACACTTCCACATCCACTGATTCATACTTTCTTCCTAGTTTCCTACTTAACTCATTTATTTTCCCTACTGAGCATTTCGATTCTTGAAGAAAAAAGAGATCATGTTGTTCCATTTGAAGCTTTTTCTTAACAACATTTATTTCCTTATGATACTAATCCCTCTGATATTCCAAGATAAAACTTTCATTACTAGATCAGGTTTGAGGAGGGCAAGCCTAGGGCTCTCATCTTACCTGAATTTATTAACATAGCTCACATCTCCTTAAGGGAAACACTATTTAGGTTTCTCCCTCTTTTCTGTTGGCTCTGCCTTGGTGCCAACATCATATGAGATTTAATTTCTTTCACACCTAGCTGAGACCCCTTCAGAGATCCACCCACTTTTTTTGTATGAGTTATTTTCTTCCCTCGTAATTTCGACTCTTCTCTCATTAAATATAAGTATTGGATCATGTTCATTTGATCCACATTGATTGCTTTTATTCCTTGTTTCTCCACCTATTCCATCAAATCTTGGAGGTCAATTCCTTCCCTTTCAATTAGCTCTTGCAATTCCAAATATTTTGTTCCTACTTCACTTGGGGTCATTTCCGCATCTCCCTCAAAATATTTTGATAGATCTAGGATATCTCCTTGCTTATCATGGCCCCCAATCTACTTCCCCATTTCTTCCTCTTTATTTTCTTCTTTATCACCCCTTTCCTCTTCTTCTTCCCCTTGTTCTTCATGGTTTTCCTCAGATAGAATTTCAAGGCCATTTCTCTGAGCTTTCTTCCCATGTTTTCGTTGTTGTTTTATTCTATTATGTCTTCCCCTCGGATTGGGTCTTACAAAGCCCTCTGCATCCTTTCGATCTATCTCTTTGTTTTGTTCTTCCACATTTCTTAGGGGGGACTCCCTTATCAGGTGGCCATGCTCATGGCACCTTCAACATATGAAAGGGATTTGTTCATAGACCATCGGTTGTAGCCAAAATTCATCTTGGAACTCTATCTTGACTACTTTAGGCAGAGATCCAGAGACATCCATTTCTACACACATCTTTGCATATGTTGTGTACTTGCCTTGTAATGTTGCTTCTGAAATTTTAATGAATTTACCCAAAGAATCATCTATCAATTTTAATGTCTTAGGTTGCCAATAGTATAGTGGAAGAGAATATAACCTGACCCAAAGTAGGACACATGTGAAGCTTTCCTTCTTTGGGATGAAGTTCTCCATCCATCGACGCATGTATAAACCCGTTGAAGCAAAGAAATATGGACCACTTTGTTACGCAACATTTTGTCACTGTCCTTGTACTCATGATTTCCCATCATGAAGAAACTCCCATTATGTCCCTCTTCATGAACAAAATGATTCCCTTTTGCATCATTTCCCAAGAATCTTCCTTTTACCCCAGTTTACAAGGCCGATGCTAATGACCAGTTTCCTCCTTGCACCGATTTGCAAAGATTAAAACCAAGACTAGCATCGTACGACGCTATTGAGCCTTTTCTTAGTCGCACCGATCCTCTTTTGTCAAGTTTTTTAAATATGGAGTCGAAGCTTCCAAGTCTAGAAGCTTCATAATGGAAGTCTGGTAAATGGTTGGACTGGATGGATCTAAAGAAGTCAATTTGGGCTCCTTTCCCCTATTAGGATGGAACCAATCCAGGAGATAAGGCCTTCTCCCATGATAAGAGGAACCATATCCCCTCCATCGAAGCTATATAAACCCCTCCTTTTACAAGCTACACTTGTTTTCAGTCTTAGTATTTTTGGAGCTTGAATAATCAGCAAGACATCTATAGCTTGTAGCTCTCTAGTTTATGTTTGAGGGATAATAGTGTGTTTGGTTTGGTTTGAGACTAAAGGGAAGAAGACTTACAACTTTCATTGTTGGGGCTATCCATGAGATGCTAGCAAAAGTGTGGGAACCTGGATACGTTGAAGGAGACCAACAAAGTCAAGGCATTGGTTGTAATCTCTTTCTAAACTTATATGAATACGACTATTGATTGATTTCCTACATTGAAGCGTTATTTTACATTTTATGGCTTAATGTTTCTTGACCTGTTAAGTAGGTCGAATGCAATTTATATGTTATCACATTTGTTGTTGTTTGTTTGCTTGTTTCAGGTATTCGAAGGAAGGAAACGAAAAGTAGCTGGAGTAAGGAAGCATGATCATCACCAATAGGAATAGTGTTCTAAGAGGTAGGCCCTCTTATTTTATTCTAGCTTAAGGAAGTTTTCCATAGATTGTTTGTTTGTGGCTAGACCCACCCTCTCGGGCTAGAGGAATTGTTTGTGTCTGCACTGAGAATTTACCTACACCACAAACTGGTGACCATACTGGGGAGTCAATCCTTCTGTTTGATTGATTGTCATTTTATGGTTTTGTGTGAACTTTTCTAGTATCACCATTTCCCTTTAGTGTTCTCTGCTTTTCCTGGTTTACTGATCTGAGTCTAAAATTTAGAATGGCAAGTCTTGTTTTAGCCTTTGCAAATTTTTATTTTTTTCCTTGAATCCTCAGTTAGCGCATTTATTTTTCTGACATTCGCACCGATCAACACGAGTTTCTTTAAAACAGTGGTGCCGACCCCCTTCTGGTGCTTGTTTTCAGTTAGGCATTCGCGCCGATTCCTGTAGGTGAAGATCAGGGTTTCCCCTAAATCATAACCAGTGTGTCTTGCCCTTCTGATTTCTGTCTCTTAGCTTGTTTTGATTGTGTTCTCCCTGACTGGAAAGCTTCATTGGCTTGGTTTATGTGTTTGTTTGGTTTTCCTTTTCCTCACTTGGTTTCTTGAGTCTTTGGATGGTTTGTAGCCCTAGGGCATCTAGGTCATCATCCATTCACCTGTTTGTGTGCTCAACAAGTCAAGTTGTTGGTTAAGTTGCTCCTTGCATTTCATTTTATAGTCCTTTTGTTGCTTTGATTTCCATTTAATAAGTTTGAAAAGTCTCGTTTGTTGATTAAGCGTGTCTTTTTGGGCATAGATCACATTGCTCATCTTGTTTTTGGTTGAGTCTTTGCATCATTAATTTGGAAGGAATTATATTTTGTGCTTTGCATTTGCTTGAGGTTGATTGTTTTGAAAAAAAATCATTGAAGTGTTTGTGATCGATTCATTTTATCATTTCGTTGAAAAGATACATAATTCTAGTTTGCTGAATCAATATGTTACATTAGTTAACATCATTAAAGACTAGAGTTACATCATCATTTGCATTGGAAAAGAAATGAATTCTCTTTACTAGTGAAAGGGATACTTGAAGTGTGTTTGATAGGAAAGATAAGAATTGGAAAGAGTTTTTCATCATTTTGTTTTCAAAAAGCGAAGTAGTGAAAAGGTAATTTTGCTTTCAATTGCTTGTTTGTTGCATTGAGTGTGTTTTCTACTCTCATTAGTGTAAACAATTCATGGAATTGAAAGGGTCTTGTCTCATTTATTTTCATATAGGTGTTTTTTGAGACACATCGATAAGGCCTGAAAATTGAGACATAATTTCAAGATAAACTTTAAAATGTATTCAATTAACTTAAGGTGCATTTGAAACCTAATGATCACATTTAGAAGGTCTAGGCTAGAGATATGTTCCAGCGTCTTTACCTAGCCGTTGTCATTCGCTTTGGCACTAAACAACGATAGTACGGACTTGTGCTCCCTGTACCATTGCGTGTATAAAGGGAGACCCCTTTAGGTTGCAATCCTTTATCCATAGGAAGTCGAGTCTGTTGCCTTGTAAACCAGGGTAAAAGGAAGATTCTTGGGAAATGATGCAAAAGGGAATCATTATGCTCATGAAGAGGGACATAATGGGAGTTTATTCATGATGGGAAAGCATGTAGGGTTTACTGTAGAGTTCCTCCAAGATCGTGGAATGGGGAGTACAAGGACAATGACAAAATGTTGTGTAACACACCCTCAAAAAATTTGTCTTTGTCTTCCATATTAGCAAAGACCACTATGAAAAAACCTTTTTCTCCTAGGCGTAGTTCGATTTAGCCCCTTGGTTTCTAGTGGTGTTTGATCTAGTCACAGAATTCTTTTTCTATGGGCCAAATCCCCATGAATTTTCATATGATCTCATTTGTTCTCTAAAGGCTTGCGTCTTGGGATTGATGATAACTGCAGTTGGGATTACCGTCATTTTTGGCTTACACGATCCTATAGATCCCTTTGACTTTTGTTGTTGTTGGCCTGTTGGCTTTCCTCTTGGGCCCCTGTCTTCATTCGTTCTCTGTCCTTTCCCACCTACCTCTACTGAGCCCTAGACCTTATTTGACATACCTTTTGCAGGGCCATGTGCTCTGAATGTTGGAAATACTAGGGGGGGGTGAATCAATGTCTCTTTTCAATTGTTATTTTGATCAGTTAAATCATTTATTTTTAGAACACACAGTAAATAACAGGAATAAATGCTTTTATTAATATAATCTTTACAAGAAATCAAGTTCAATGTATATAGGGCTTCAACGAGTTTCCAAGCACCAACTTGGAATTTTTGTGAGGCTCCAACATCCAGAGCACCAACCCTATCTTGTCAAGGCACCAACCTTGGATTTAGGAGCACCAACTACGAGGACACCAATCCTTCCAATTCTGAGGCACCAACCCCAAGGGCTCCAACCCTCTATTGTAAATTGTCTATATATACATTTGGTAGTAATTCTCTGCTCCCAACCTTGCTGGACCAACGACTTACTTATGTCTTCTTGCTTCTTCCACATATGCCAGACCTTCGGCTTCCTCTGTTTCCTACAATACACACATGTAAACTTTCCTTGTACTCTGTTATAGTTGCCCGATATGCCCTGACCTTTGGCTTCCTTTTTTCTCGCTTGATCTTTGGCTTCCTATGTCTCTTCAAGCTCACCAATACTCAAAAGACACATTCATTTGGAAGAGATGTTGAATCACAAAAGTGTTGCATATATTAGAGAGGCCCTTTTTAATATTTATACAATAGACTCAATATTTACGGAGGATTTCATAGGAGAGGCTATACCAATAGGGAGGTCCCACATGCCATGTCACTACCTCAATTCACAATCGCAGCTGTCAGAAACTCCCGCAATCACAACCCTTTGGCTTCATGATATAACATTGTCGATGCCCTGATTTTTGACGGATGCGATATTCCAATAAGTTTATTTTGATAACTCAATCAAATCCACAACTTATATCGCAATTGGCGGTCGGATTCATAAGACTTATCGCAATTAGCAGTCTGGTGGAGTCAACCCGTTTGAACTTTGTGATTCAACAAATGCGATATACTATTAAATCATGTTATAATGGTGTAGCGGGTCCACAATAATATCGAAATCGTAGTTATTAATGTGACATCCATTTTTGAATTGTGATATGAAATTTCCAATGGGCGGATGCGATATTTTATTAGGGATGTTACCATAAACTATTCGGGTCCATGTATTGTATTGCAATCAAGGATTTCAATCTAACAATAGCTTCGATACTTGCGATGCGATATTAAGTTAATATGTTTTATAATGGCATAGTGGGTCCACAGTGTTATCTCAATCAACGGTTTGTGGAACTTTGACTGGTACAAGGATTAAAATTTGGCCTTAACCCCTGAAATTGACCGTGATCTAAGGGTTGACTTATGAGATCAATGGCTAGGATTGAGTGTGGGACTTTAGCCGTACTTTTCTACCCCCGTTCTTCTGATAGGCGTTCTCCTCTTGGCTCTTTATTCCTATGACTTTTGATACTACTCAGATAGCTCTTCTCTGCACTGATAGCTCTGCTCTACTCTGATATTCTTTGATATTTCATGTTAACTCCTTTGTTAACACCGTTTATGCGCCTCCGTCGATGTGTTCCTCTTTGCTTCTCATGGCTTCCAATGGCTTCCCTGATGGCTTTGCTCCTTGGCTTCTTGCTCTTGTTTCTTCACGAATCTACTCAGCTTCTCCTTGGCTTCATATCATCATTTAGTATCCTAGAATATTTCTATATTGACATTAATGACAATCTAGATCAACAATATCCCCTTTGTCATTGATGGCAATATTCTTCTTCTCTCCCCCTTTGACATCAGTGGCAAAGGAGTGCACAAGAACTCCCCCTATTGAACTTATCCCCTTGTCATGCAACATCTTTATGAATCAAATTAAATTGATGCTAAAGAAATAATCCCCATCCTTTGTCAAAGATGTTCAAATGCTTCTCGAGGAAGAGGTTTTGTGAAAATATCAGCTCTCTGCTCCTTAGAATTTATATATTCCAATATGATGTTTTTTTTAGCTACTTGTTCACGAAGGAAATGATACCTAATTGGTATATTTTTGGTCTTTGAGTGCATCACTGGATTTTTTCTAAGGCTAATAGCACTTATGTTATCACAATAGACGGTGATTGGTTGACTTGTACGTATGTTGACATCTTTCAAAGCTTCCTTCATCCATAATATTTGAGTACAACAATCTGCAGCAGCTATATACTCAGCTTCAGCTGTAGATAGTGATATGGATATTTGTTTTTTGCTGAGTCAAGATACTAGATAGTGTCCTAGGAAGAATGCATTTCCACTAGTACTTTTTCAATCATCGACACTTTCGGCCCAATCAGCATTAGTGTATGTAGTCACAGTAAGAGTTGAGCTCTTAGGGTACCAAAGAATGAAATCACGAGTTCCTTTCAAGTATCTGAGAATTTATTTACAACCAACAAATGGGATTGTTTAAGAGCTGATTGAAATCTTCCCACCATTCCTACAGCTTGCATAATTTCAGGTCTCATAGCAGTTAAGTATAGAAGGGCTCCAATTTTTTACCTGTAATGAGTTGCATCTACCGGAGGAGAGTCGTCATCTTTGCTTAATTTGCAATCTGTGGTCATAGGTGTGCTCATGGGTGTACAATCTTCCATTCCATATCCTTTAAGCATGTCTTTAAGATATTTGGCTTGGGATATGAACATGCCTGCCATGGTTTGAGATAATTGTAGTCCAAGGAAGTAAGATAACTCTCCTATCATCGACATCTCGAACTCTTTTGACATATTTTGAGCAAACTCATGGCTCATCTCATCATTATTACTAGCAAAAATCAAATCATCAACATAGACTAGTGTGACTAGTAACTTATCCTTATCTGTCTTTATGTAGAGATTACTTCCTACCACCCCCTTCTTGAAGCCTTGTTGTGTAGATAGTGATCCAATCTTGCGTACCAAACTCTAAGAGCTTGTTTCAACCCATATAATGCCTTTTTCAACTTACAAACAAAGTCTTTTCCTTCTGCTAGATTAAACCCTTCTGGTTGCTCCATGTAGACTTCTTCCTTGAGTTCCCCATTCAGAAATGTTGATTTTACGTCCATTTGATAGATTTTAAATTCTTTTGACCAAGAAAATGGCAAGAACATCCTGTTAGCTTCCACACGAGCTACTGGTGCAAAGGTTTCTTCAAAGTCAATTCCTTCAATTTGTGAATGGCCTTTACAAACAAGCCTTGCCTTATTTCTGATGATTTGTCCATCTTCATTCATTTTTTTTTGAACACCCACTTGGTTCCAATTATATTTTTATCCTTTGGATGAGGTACCAGCTCCCATGTCTCATTCGTCTCGATTTTAGACATTTCTTCTTCCACGACCTTTACCTAATGAGGATCCTTACTTGCTTGAGTAAATTTTTTTGGTTCTATCATGGATAGAAGAGCAACATCATTTTTCTTTGGTGTACTTGTCATCCTTCTTCGGGTTTTCATCCCTTCATCTATATTGTCAATAATCTACTCTTTAGGGTGATGTTTTTGGAGAAACTTCATATTTGAAGGGGTTTGAGATGGTTCTTTTTCCTTGTGTTTTTCTTGATCTTTTTCTTGTTTTTCAGGTTCTTCTTCAATGAGAGGGTCAACTTCATGTTCTTCAATTTCTTTTTTTGGAAGGTATTCATCAATCTTCACATCAACACTTTCCACTATTTTCTATAGTCGATTATTGTATCACTTGCAGGCTTTTCTCCTTGTATAATATCCAAGGAATATCCCTCGTCAACCCGAGAATCAAATTTTCCTCATGAGCCATCATTGATTTCTATGAAGCACTTGCTTCCAAAAGTCTTGAATTATTTTACTGAATTAGGTCTTCCTTTCCATATTTCATAAGGAGTCTTCTCATTATTTGGTCTTAGTTTTGTTCGATTCAAGGTATAGACAACTATCCTAACTGCTTCTCTCTAGAATGTTGGCTGCAAGTCAACAACTATTAACATTGTTCTTGCCATTTCTTGAACTTTTGATTTCTTTTTTCAACTACCCCATTTTGCTTGGGTGTTCTGGTAGCAGAGAGTTCTCTTTCAATTCCACGTACTTTACAGAATTCATCAAATTATTTTGATGTGAATTCTCCCCTTCTATCCGTTCTGAGAAATTTAATCTTAGAGTTCTTTTCATTGTCTACAAGAGCTTTAAGATTATTAAAACACTCAAATGCTTCGGATTTATATTTTATGAAATATACCCACATCATTCTAGTATAGTAATCAATAAATAAATCAAAGTACCTTTCTCCTTGGAGTGTCAGAGTTCTAGTTGGTCCACATAAATTAGCATGGATGATCTCCAAAGGCTTTGATGTAGAAAACTCCTTGGTCTTGTGGCTGGTTCTAGTTTTCTTTCCATGTTGACATGGACCACATACTCCTTGATTTGGCTTGAATAAGTTTGGAATGTCTCGTACTGCATTAATCTTGCTGATATTGATCAAGTTATGTTATGAAACCAGCTCACAAAAAGATAGAAAAGATAGATCAACGCCTTAGAATTTAGCCTCTTCGAGGGGGCAACCTCCTTTACATTACACAAATGAATGATTATTTTATGATTCCAATGACAAAACCCCCTTTCTGTATATATGAGTCTAAGGAGTCACAATATAACCCAGCCGACCTAACAATAATAATATAAGGGCACAAAAATAACAATAGAGGGATTCTATGGGGCACAGTAATAACAAAATGGGGACAATAGGGGCACAACAATATTAATAAGGGATAAAAGTACAATAGTAATGGGGTAATCACTAGTATTATAGGGACCTAACATGCCCCTCTCCTTCAAAAAAAGTGTTGTCCTCAACGCTTGAGTAGTTATGAATGCTGCTGTATAAAATTCTCATCCTCCCATGTCGAATCTCCAGCGGATAAGTTCTTCCACTTGATGAGATACTACGAAATTGATCGATTTCGTAGCTATCGAGTTCTTGTTTCTGTGACTGCTTCCGATTCCAATATAATTTTTCCTTCCTCATTAAGTTTTGGCAATATTTTTTGAACTGGGAGCTTGCTACCTATAACCTTCTTTAAACATGAAACATGGAAAACTGGGTGCACTCGAGAAGCTGTAGGAAGCTCCAATTTGTATGCCATAGTACCAATATTTTGCAACACCTTGTATAGACCATAATACTTTGGTGATAATTTATTATCCTTCTTAGTTTTGGCCAGATAAATCATTCTTGCGGACAAGACCGATCTCACTAGTATCGAATGATATCTAGCAACAAAGAGCACAAGCAAATCTACTTTTCTCTAAACATGTTTCAATTCATAAATGAAAACTAAGAGGTGTAACAGACCCTACCTCAGTCCAACACTTGTTTGTGGCAGCTTTATTCCAACATCTTCAAGCAGTTCCTTTTCAATAACCTGCATACACAAACAAACACACATCAAAGAACACCTGCATAGATATTATAATAAAACATGTTCATTATGAAGATCAAGGAGCTCATAAAATAAACCATTAGAGACAGTTCATTGAGAAAAACAAACTTGATTGTATTAACTTTATGAATAAAAGAACCTTACAACCTTTGCCTTGAGGTTGCAAAAGTTCTTTCCAGGGTCCAGCAGGAGTCTCCTCTACTTTGACAAGCCTCACTCACTTCCCAAATGACATGAAAGGTATGTGATCTCTCCTCTCACAAGCTCAAAAAGGAAGTCTAATTTCCAGCAGGATTTACCCTCAAGAATCTTTAGCTTTCAACCCCCCTTACAACTAGCCCAATGCCTGAATTTATAGTGCAAATGGAGGAAGTTGCAGGTCCACCATTGGAGGGATAAGTTCCTCCTTCAATGGGATAAGCACCTCCTATCATGGAGTTAGCTCCCTTAGTTATGGAATGGATGAACCAAGGTGGAGCAGACTTGTCAGCGCAATATTCCTTCTAGAAGTGTCTAGAAATGACCCAAGATGAGTTTTTAAGAATGAATTCACGCCTTTTTAACTTTTACAGGGGTTCGCACCCATTACTCAACAGACAGAGCAGTCAAGTTCGCAGAAAACATGACCATTGGGTGTCGCACCACAGGCAATGCTAGGAGAAAGTACAAAACCGGGATTTGAGATATTTTTAAGGTCTTTCTCCTATTTTCAAGGCTTGACATGAAGAGCTGAGGTTTAAGACTTGCAAAGGAGGTATGTATGAGTGTTGATGGACTCACACAAACTGTAGAAAGTCATGGTGACAATTTTTTGTGTAATAGATTGCCCCCTGAAGTGCGAAGTTTGTAATAGATGAGGATGGTTTTTGATCATCTAAGAAGAGTGAAGGACTTTATCATTTCAAGGATCTTCCTGTGGATACCCCGGTCGAAACCTGTAAAAAACATTCAACACAATATATAACACAATATAT
>APFE030444502.1:128155-143331 GCA_000404065.3 Pinus taeda | reverse complement strand
GGTTGTCCTTTTTCATAAATTGTGTCTCCCAAGCTCGAAAAAGTATAAAATAATACTTGAGAGAACCGCTTGATCATTACGATCAAGGAGTACTTTTCATAATTAGTGCCTTCAATCTGAAAAAGTAAAAAAATGATTGAAAACACGTCGTTTTATTACCAATATCGAACTTGAAACAACAAAAGTTCGGCAATCTTTTCATGTTTATATGGTCAGAAAAGAGCTGTAAGTAGACCGTCTTTTTAATTCCGTTCTAACGAGTCTAAAAAGAAAAAATCGGAAATCTTTTCATAATTTACGAGTCAGAAAAGAGCTTAAAGAGGACTCTTATGTGTTTTTTTGTTGAAAATGACCAATTTCGCCTGAATACCCAATATTCTGCACAAAAACTGCAAACATTACTCATATCTATTTTAAAAATAATAAAAATGCACCAAAAGTGACCTTTTCAAAGTAAAAAATAAATAAATTTAATTTATTTATTCAAAAAATCTTATAAAAAGGGCTTTTACAAGTTCATTTTCACTGTTTGGCTTTGGAATAAAAAGTAAGAGCTTTTGGTAAGAAAACTTCCTGTGGAGATTGCAAAAAATCCGACCACTGGAATCGAGAACCGTCTTCTCCAGGTAATCCACATTGTCCCTGACTTGCATTTCATCCGTTTGAAATTTTACTTTAGGCTTTAAAAATTGATTTTTAGAGGAAAATTAGGGCAAAAAATCGCTTGCGGCAGTTGCGCAGGGGCGCCATGTGGCCCCTGCGCACCCCGATTTTCTACGCACAGAGAAACGTCGGGGTGCCACACCTGTCCTTAAGGAGAAGTGTGCACCTACGCACTGTCTCTAAAAGGATGGGTGCGAACCCCACGGAACGCGGATTTTAAACCCTAAATTCCTCATTTTTGCCCCATAGATTTTGAAATGAAATGTTCTAAACCACCTATTTTACAATGTAGGTACACAAGATGCTTGTTTGGTGAGAAAGAGAGCACGAGGATGTGGATCAAGCTGCATTACTCCATCCACCTTCATTATAGGCATTGAGAGCATGCGGGCTATTCAAATTTTGGACCATACCTGGCATGAGGGCACAGGTAGACTTTCTACAATGGCTGGTGAACAGGTGGAGCACGTAGGACCAGTGCTTCATTATTGGTGGAAACCGGCTCGAAAACGAGCTGGATGACATATACTTTTTGACTGGCTTGCCCAAGAGAGGCGAGGAATTATCTCTGTTCGGATCTAGGCCAGGTGGCCAATCTGTCGCTAGTCTCCGACTAGAGTTCTATAATAACCAGATTCCGGACAAATGGATAGATGTTAAAACCATCTCCCGTCCCGAACTAAAGGTGATCGCCTTTACTATTACCAGACTCTGTGGGAGCGCAGCATTGCATCTAGCTACAGGTTCCCAGATGCGCATGGCAGTAGACTACTTCCAAGGCACCATCTTCAACTGGTGTGATGTTGTATTGGCCAATGTGAAGGGCCAATTGGCTAGGGTGAAGAATGGACAGCTAAAGAACTTTGGATATGGTTATTTAGTTGTCATCTTTGCCCTAGCGAGGGTACCTATGCTGGTTCCACAACAACTTACTGTGTAGGCTAGACTTCCCCGAGATCCTAGGGTTATGCGATGGGTTGCAGTCATGGCCCGCCATCCTGAGGAGGGTACCGAGGTTGTTCAATTCACACCAGAGTATTTTCGTTGGTTATAGAACCAACTCTTTGTGATTCAGGATTTTCCATACGTTAGGATGGATTATCGTGGTGATCCTGACATGGCTCTTCCACTAGGAGAGCAATGGGATGATAGAGGTAAAATTGTTTTCAACATTTTAATTATATATATTTTTTTGTTTTTTAAATCGACCCAAAACTAATAGTAAAAATTTTTAAATGCAGATGTGGGTCCATGGAGACTAGATGCTCTCCAGCCCTATGATCGAAGACAGTCAGCTGCCGTGGCGCCGGCCCCACAGGACCAATCAGCAGAGACCTTGGCCGAATTGGAGGGTCATCTAGAGTGCTTGACCGCAGATATTCCAGAGACCGGCATAGATGACATTCCTCTTAGACTTCAGCGCTATGTGATTGGGGTCCTAGGACCTTTTAGGAGGCTCCTTTGTAGGGTGGCCCGAGCAGTGTTGTCTTATCGTGATCATCACCAGTGATAGGATGATTTCCTTGTAGACTCATTTTTGGACTTTTTATACTATCATTTTTGCCGATCATAAGGTGTTTTTCAACCTATGATCGAGGACGATGTATATTTTGACACACTCCTATGCTATGCTATATTATTATTATTGGTTATCTTGCAAAACATGTTATGGGATGTTTTTAAATTTACTGTTTGATTTAATGAAAATGTCTATTTAACATTCGAGAAGCAACTGCATCTGCTAATGTATTTAAATATCTTGGAATGTGTTGATATTCGATGTAATCAAATTCTCGTTCCAAGAGACGGTCTCTCAAAAATAATCGTAATAACACTGGATTTCTAATGGCATAAACTCGATTAAGTTGTAATACAACGAGCTCCAAATCTAAATTAATAATCAAACTCCGAATTCCAAATGAAATGGATTCAGATAATAACTCAATCACTGCACTGTATTCTGCAATGTTGTTCGTTGTTTGATCGAGCTTACCCCATGCATAGATACTAACTTGTCAGAGGGCGAATAGATAACCCAAGCTGCGGAAGAGATGTTCTGTGTACTACGACAAGCGCCATCAGCAAAACCGATGTATGTTGGGAGAGACGTCGACATCTGCAATATCAAGAGTAAAATCAAGATAAGCAGGAATAATAATGAAAAATACTCTCTGAAGTAAAGCACGCATTCCTAATCTAAAAGCACATTAAACTTAGAAAGAAACTAGTCTAAAAAATCTCCACACTAATCTTTTAAGCATAATATTGCTTTAGATAAAGCCCATTCCTAGGTTTACCTAAAGAGACATCGTCAAAATCTTCTAACTCATAGGCTCCTTTTGCCAGCTTTCGCTTGACAATATAAATTTTCCAGCCCCTAGCTTATTGTTTGCTTGATCGTAAAGTAAGACTAGGTCTCCTTCTGAAAAATTGTGGGGTGTAACATTCCGATCATACTGAGCTTTAATCTGTTTTGCATGAGTTTCGACAGCTAATCCAACATTACATCGATTCTCATCTAATTGAGCTAAGTATAATAAACGTTTTTCCTCTTCGGAAGTGGCTGGATGGGATTTCACATTCAATGGGTAATACTGCCTCTAAACCGTAAACCAATTGAAAAGGAGTAAACCTTGTTGATGTTTTGACTGAGGTTCGGTATGCCCAAAGCACTGAAAATAACATGTTATGCCAATTTTACCTATGAATCTCAATTATTCGTCGGATCATGGTGACTAAAACTTTGTTGATTGCTTCAACCAGACCATTTTCCTGTGGATAATATGGAGTGGAACTATCATGACGCAGGCCAAGATGATCTGTAAGTTTAGTCATCATGATGTTTCGAAAATGACTCCCATGGTCAGTGATAATCGCTTGAGGAACACCAAACCTATCAATTATATGATTGAAAACGAAAATAGCAGCAGTTTTTCTATTTGCCGAAAATGTAGGCGTCGCCTCAGCCCACTTGGTAAAATAATCTACCGCAACGATGATATACGCATGCCCCCTGACCGAGTGAGGGTTACATGTAATAAAATCGATACCCCATTTTGCGAATGGACCAATGGCAATTATAGGGTGGAGAGGAGTAGGTGGAGCGCGCATCTTACGATAAAAAATTTGGAAATTGTGGCATTTCTGGACTGCAGTGATACAATCTTTGAATAAAGACGGCCAGAAATAGCTAGCGTGCAAAATCTTTTGGGTTGTGGCATACCCAGACATATGACAACCACATGCTCCAGAGTGACAGTCATTAAGAACCTTTTCAGCCTCGGCATGAGTAAGACAACGGTGGAAAACAGAATCCACCCCACCACGATAAAGAGTATCTCCAATAATAGTGTAAGGTTGGGATTGGAATCATATTTTCCGGCGCTGAGATCATGAAATGTTTAGCCGAAAAGATTGGTTCTGGAGGTAGACAATGATATCTCCATACCATGGATCAACAATGCTGATAAGGAACAAGGATTCATCCGCAATGGGTTCTTCCGCCACATGTTCGGTATCAGCACGAGGGAAGTCACACATCAATTCCCCAAAAACCAAAGACTTCTTTGACTTGGCCTTCTCAAATTCCAAGTCAAATTCTTGTAGGATGACAATCCATTTGGAATACTTGCCCCCTAGCAATTATTTAGTCAAAATGTATTGCATAAGGTTACAGCTAGAAATGACCGTGTTTTTTCATAACAAAATGTAATGACGAAAACATTGAACAACTTGTACTACAGCTAAGGCCAGTTTCTCAGTTGGAGTGAGAGTCCGACTAAGATAATAGATCACATGTTCACTTTCGAATTCATCCTGTTGAACTAAAACCATCCCAATGGTGGAATGAGAAGCGATGAGGTACAAGAAGTAATCCTGGTTGTAGTTGGGAGGATGCAATAATGGCACATCGGTCAATGGTTATTTAAGTGCATCGAAAGATTTGTCAGCTATCTTGTCCCAAAAGAATAGAGTGTTTTGTTTCAACAATCGGGTGAAACCTTTTGTAATCTCGGCGTAGTTAGGAATGAAACGACATAAAAAGTTTTCTTTCCCTTGCAAACTCCGGAGTAGGCGAAGAGTCGAAGGAGGTGGTAACTCGACGATGGCTTCAACCTTCGAAGGATCGACACGAATGTCGGCTTTGGATACAACAAATCCCAGTAAATGACCCGTTTCTATACAGAAAACACACTTGTGCGGATTCAGCGTAATCCGATAATGCCTACATCTCATGAAAATTGCTCGTAAATGAGTGAGATGGTCGGCTCTTCGTAAAGAATGGGTTGGTAAATCATCGAGATAAGGCTGCACAATGTGCTTGATGTCATGAAACGCATAAGACATAGCCCTTTGAAAAGTTGCTCCCGCGTTCTTCAATCCAAAAGGTAACTTGCAATAAGCAAATGTCCCTCATGGGCAAATGAATGCTTTTTTTGGTTGATTGGCAGGTAGAATGTTAATTTGATTGTAATCAGAAAAGTCATCCATAAAGGATAAAATTTCACTGCCAGCACAATCATCGATAATTTGATCGATATAGGGTGTGGGATAATTGTCCTTGGGACAAGCATGATTAATATCCCTATAGTCAATACATATTCTTATTGTCCCTTGTTTTTTGGTAATAGGAACATTATTCGATACCCAATCCGTCAAAGGAATTGGATAAATGAAACCTGCTTTAAGTAATTTCTCAACTTCTATTTTGATGGCAGCAGCTTTTCGTGGGTGTATCTGATGCAAACATTGCCAGACAGGTTTAGCATCCGTGTAGGTTTTAATCTCATGAACAACGATTGAAGGATCAATTCCTAGCATTTCCTCATAGGACCACGAAAGCACGTCACGGAATTCTTGAAATAGGGCTTTATATGTGTTTACTTCAGTGTCCGTACAAGAAGCACCTATGTGAATGTTTTCAACAATCCTAGGTTTGACTGAAATGTCGATAGGAAGCGTTCGAGAAATATTGGCTAAATTTTGTTCAGAATCAGGATGTTTCAATGGATTCTGCGGTTCTTTGACATATTCAGCGGTAAAAATAGATGAAAAAACATTTTCAAAATGATCAATATTAGGTAAAAATGAAGATCGATGATGAAGATCTTCCCATGGTAATGCATCAACAGACAACAATTCCCAAATTTGTTCATCGGTGTGAACGGTTTCAAAAAAAGTTGGTGAATCTAAGGTTGAGATTGAAAGTGATTATCCATGGATCTCATTCACTAGATCAAGATTGTTTGAACTTGAGTCGAAAAATGACTGTAAAGCCTGATAAGAAACTTCAAAGGGACTCAAAGGCATGCCATCACCAAAAGAGTCCACCTTGGAATCGAATGGAATGATCCAAGGATTGTCAAGAACAATGGATTCTGACGAAATCATATGAATAGTCACGAAAGGAGATAGTACGTTGGGAGGAGGAAATGAAAAAGTTCTGAGTAAACCTGAATCTTTAACTAATCCGACCCCAACATCCTTATAAGGGATAGTGGTTTTACCAACATGTTGAATACTCTCAGCAGAGGATGGGTCGGATGAAAAGTAAGTTAATTGATCTATTGTAACGATCTTTCCATTATGTGGAAACTTAATAAGCTGAAAGACCGATGAAACAACAACAGTCATGGCGTAAGACCAGCTACGACCCAAAATAAGGTTGTAATCCAGAGGGGCATCAACGACTTCCACATCTAGATTAACAGTTTTTCCTTCTACCCCTATAGGTAAGTGCTGCAAAATGCCATAAGGATGAAACCCTTGGCCATCAAAGGCCTTCAGAATCATCGGGTATTGATTAAGTGTAGGAGAACCAAGGGTTTTCCAACACTGTATCGACATAATACACGTTGAAGCTCCCTCATCAATCACAGTCCTAAAGCAAGGCCTGTTTTTGACTAACACTGGAATCTGGAAAGCCATTTGATGAGGTAAACGAGGTGTACTATTTTCTAAATCGAAGACTATGAGGTTTGAGTCCTGAAGATCAACAGCTCCTATAGCCGACAATAGCATTTTATGTTGTGCTGGACAAGATTGTAGCACTTCTAAAGCCGACATTGCTGAAGGTGAAATAGCTAAATCTTCAACAATGTTATAGTTCTGAGCAGATCTCGCATGTGGATTGAAAGTTGACTTTCAAAGTATACCCTTAGCGGGCAGTTTGATTACGAAATCGGGATTTGGTTTCTCGATCTGTAGCGGATCGGAACCAGACGGAGATGAGGTTGATGGATTGGAATTAGAAGATTCCACTTCCTTACCACCAATAGAACTCTTACTTCCATAATATTGCGATCGCGTCGCAATCCTTACATGTGACATATTTTTTATCATTATGGGCTCTTCCGAGGCACTAGAGGAAGAACCTATCATCTTACTGCCTTGACTTGGAAAAGGATCCTTCAAAGCAGTAGGTGTTTGTGAACCTTCAACGATTTTCACAACCTCGGCACGATGTGGACAATCTCTTGTAAAATGCTCATCATCGCAGATGAGACAAGGATAGCGAGGTTTATGTTTCTCGTCAGTAGATTCAGGTTTATCGGATTTCTCCTTTGAGTTTTGCTTATTCTTCTTCTTTCCTTTCTTCTTACCTTTAGATTTTTATTTGGCCGTAGAAGATTCTACGACATGAACATCGGCAGAAATTTCAGTTGAAGACTCTCCCTTCGGGGAATCTGGTAAAGTTATGATAGGAGAAGAATTCTTGGAGGATTTCTTCTTACTCTTGGTATTAACAGTACCAATCATACCGTCAGTGGCATGAGACCCTGAGGGAGGTGCAGTTATTTGATTTTGTTTCAGAAGGTCGGGGATTTACTCGTGTAAAGTACCTGAATGTGTAGAAACTAAGTCAAGGTACTAAGCTTGAGCAATTACTTGCTCTTCGGTAACTACTCTTTCCTTGGCTACATCTTCAGTTATTTTAGGTAATAACGATTTTACAAACCATTCTTCCAGAATTTGGTCTGGGATAAAAACTTTCACTAAACGACATCGACGTCGCCATTCATGAATATGGTCTAAAATATATGTGGACGTTGACTGTTTTAATGAAGTTAATAATTCCGTTCCATTGTCATATCGGACTAGAAGCTGAAAATGAGTAAGGAAGGAAGTGGCTAACTGACTAAAATTGTAAAAAGAGCCTCGTGGAAAATCAATGTACCACTTGGCTACAAGGCCAATCAAAGTGCGTTGAAAAAGGCAAAGACGAATTGAATCATCTAAAATGGAATTCGATGCACACCAGAGATGGTAATTCATCACATGATTAGATGGATCTTCTCCTGACTTCCCCTCAAACTTTGGTATGTCACTGGGCAACTTATTCAGCATTGGCGGCCAAAACGGAAGATAATTAATGGGACCGTTCATAAGGCGCGACAAGTCAGGTAAATCCAAAGTTGCTATAAACAGTAACTGACGGTTCGGATCTCGAAAACTTGGGGTCATAAGACCGGCCCCAGGAGGAGGATATCCAGGATAACTTGGTATTGGATTTGCATTTGGGATATTATATCCTCCTGGAAAACCAGGATTAACCGGACCATACTGGGGTTGTTGAGGTTGTTGATAAGTATACCAAGGGTGCGGTTGATACTGATAAGGCGGGTTCTGCATAGCAGGGCCGAATTGGTACTGCCCCTAGTACGGTTGATAAGTAAATTGGGGTTGACTTGTGACAACCGTACTAGGCCCATGTTGTTCTACAGGCATCGAAACCAGAGTCTGGATTGTAGGTCCGGACTGAGGTAAAGAGGCCTGAGGAGTTGATACAGGAGCAGTAGAAACTGGAGCTGCTGATACTCTAGAAATAGGTGGAGTGGATTGAATAGAGGCCATAGTAGTTGCAACAGACGTTTGGGACAGAGTTCGAGGTGAACTAGGCCAAGACTAATGAGCTACCCCAGGTTTAGAAGTTTGAGTAGTAGGTTGGACAGGTTGCTGGGGTGAACCAGAAATAAAAGACTATCGAGATTGAGATGACAACTGCACACTGGGTTGCGGAGTCTGTTGATCCCACACCATGTTCATTCCGGGGTATGGACCCATAACAGGTTGAGCATATTGAGTACCAAAACCAGGTTGAGTGTAAGGCTGATAATTATACGATACATTTCCTGGTCCTTGAACAAATGATTGACTTGAAGGTGGTTGAAAACCTTGAGGTCGGTATTGACCTTGAGGTTGGTACTAACCTTGCGGTTGGTACGGACCTTGAGGCACATATTGATACTGGGGTTGACCTTGAGGCACGTATTGGTACTGGGGTTGACCTTGAGGAAAATATTGTCCCGTAGGGATATACTATCCTTGAGGTTGTCCCCCAGGGGGTAATGGACTACCTTGAGGTTGCCCCCCAGGTGGTATTTGAATACCTTACGGTTGCGGATTAGGAGTAGTACCAGACATCATAAGAATCTCTTCAACACTTAACGGTTTAGTTCCACTATTACCAAGAGATACTACACATTCGATGGGTTGAGGAGATGCTCTTAAAAACGTACCAGATAAAGACTGATACCCAAGAGGAACAAAAGGATCACCATGTAAAAAAAAATCTGGCGTCTGAGAAAACAAGGATGACTGTCTCGACATATTCAAAGGAGGGTAATAACCTCTCGGTGTTGGATGGAAAGGAAATCAAGGTGGTGAAGACGCGAGACCTGGATTTTCTAAAAAATTGGTCAATGAAATATACCAAGCATGACCTCTAATGGGACTGTAGAAAATGGATTCACGCTCCCTAAGTTCGATAGGTTGTTGATTTTCAGGGATGCTTATACCTTCGTTCGGACTCGAACTTACAATTTCTTCCATGGAAATGAGTCCAGAAGGAAGATTATCAATAATGATATTTTTTACCCTGGGTGAACTAGGACCACTAGAAGCAGGAGAAGCAAATCCAAAAGATGGAGTAGCAGAAGGTTCAGTTTCAGTTTCATAGATTTCAGGTTCTTCGGCTAATGAGCTAGTAGGAGTGATACTACCAGTCACCTTGGAAAATGAAATCAATTCAGAAATATGTTCTGTTGCTTGAACTAGATGATCAGGATGTATGATTAACGAAGACTCTCCAGCCTCCGACGACCCAACCCTACTTTCACTAGGTGTGTCAAGAGCTCGCAGCCCTTCAAGTTGACTTGGTGTAAATTCGGGAGGCTGCCCCCGAAGTCGACAGGATTGTCTCGGTAATTCAGCCACGATTAATTATTTAATTACTTCACACGAAAACAAAGAAAATCTCAAGAAAACCACCTAAAGTCTCTAAAGAACTAAACAATTTGAAGCACATGCCTAATAAATCTAGGAGATCAAACCACACACAAACAGTATCTTTCCGGATCGAAAACACTAGTTGGTGATGAAATCCAACGTCGCAGAATTCAATACAGAAATGGCAGTTGGAACAGTTACCCGACAACCTGCTTAATGAAACAGACTGGCACAAGTTTCTCCACTATAACCGTCTCGAGTGAAGATAACCCCCCAGAGAGTCCAAGTGAGTCTAGTCGACGTCTGCTCCAGGTATAATGGGATCTTCCCTCCACCGTCACCTAGAAAAGAATCCTAAAGATTATGGCCGCTAAGGTCCTCAACGGAAACAAATATACCTGGGGGAACAGCCTATGATCCGATATGCACGCAAGGGCTGAGTAACAAGCTCAATCCCCTTAAAGGCTCCTTGACATAATCCAAGGTTTACCAACAAGTGACCCCAGGCTCCTCGACAATGGTCAATCCGAGGTGACAATGGTCAATCCGAGGTTTACCATTTTTAATACGTGAATATCTTCTATCGTTCCCAATGAGGAAGGATTGATTCCCACACTGGTTCGGATATGATCTCATGCTTCTCCTTTAAGAGGAGCTTTCCCAGAGCATAGGTGTAACAATTGGAATTTCTCCCTACCACAAGATCGACTACTTGTTTGTTTAAACTATCTTGGAGAGTTAATTACTCCCTACTCCAAGATACTAGCCTAAGCTATGTTGGTGAAAAGAGCCCTAGAAAATAAAAATATTTCTAGATGGATTTTAATTAAGCATTAATTTTCTTGTTTGTTTCTTAAGTCAATGGGTGCGGAGATGAAACTTTATGGTGTGAAGACTCAACTCCAAAACACTAAAAAATGCACCTAAGATGATAACAATTCCTTTTCCTTTTCAATGAATTTCTAGCTAAGGAAGAGTTGAAAATGCAATGCTTTGAAAATCAAATCTTTCGCTTAACATACAACTGAAAGGAAAACTTTTTTCCTTTTTCAAAGAACTTTAAAAATGAGACTACTAATCACGCTCACGGAAAATCCCTTTGCTTTTCAACAATCAAAAACTACAAGAACAAACAATTCTTTTAAGAGAGCTTTTAAGATTTCTAGAAAAACTCTAAAAACTATTGAAAACAAAATTTTCAACAAGCTTCTATAATTTCTTCGAAAAACTCAAAACTATAATCTAATTTTGAGATCTAAACGAAAAATGGATTGAAAAGAGACTTGAAATGTTTTTGGGGATGCTTAACTTAGTCTTTCAGCTAACTAAGGATCAATTTGTTCAGCTCAACAAACTAATCACAAACACCCAATTATGTTTTAATAAAAAATGAAATTCGAAACTTTCAATCAAGTTTAATCAAATTTTTGCAAAAGAGACAAATGGGATCTAGCTCGCTTCAAGGATAGATTTCATGAGCTAGTCAAACTCAGCAAGAAGACCAGAGAGACCAGGGTGATCTAAGGCTCTAAGGCTTCTGATCTCTGAGCTACTACGAAGACCAAGCGAAAATCAATCCAACAGGAAAAACTTCTAGAAAATCACTTCAAACGAGAATGCCAATGAAAACTAACTCACAAGGATCTTTTGTCAAGACAAGTGCAGGTCTGGGCATAAACTAACAGCTATGGACAAAAACTAAACCTAAATGGGCGAATGGATCTTAGGTTTTTCAAACATTTGACAGGGTTTGCAGGCCCCCAGTAGAACCAGGTGCGGTGCCGCTCTGTGTTACAGTGTAACAGTGCAGACAGGTCCGCACTGTACCTAACACAGAAGGTGCGGTCCTCTTCCAAAATTTCGAAAAATAAAAATCAAACCAGGATCTAACAAGTACCCAAACTCACACACATCAAGGCAAAATCAGAAACCAAAACTCAAGTTTCTCAAGTCAAAGAAAAGACAAATCAAAAACCAAACCAAACCAGTCCCTAGCGGAGTTGCCAATTTGTTGGCCGGATAAATCGTTCTTGCGGAAATGATCGATCTCCCTAGTATCGAATGATATCTAGCAACAAAGACCACAAGCAAATCTACTTTTCTCTAAACATGTTTCAATTCATAAATGAAAACTAAGAGGTGTAACAGACCCTACCTCGGTCCAACGCTTGTTTGTGGTAGCTTTATTCCAACAGCTTCAAGCATTTCCTTTTCAATAACCTCCATACACAAACAAACACACATCAAAGAACACCTGCATAGATATTATAATAAAACATGTTCATTATGAAGATCAAGGAGCTCATAAAATAAACCATTCTAGGGTCCAGCAGGAGTCTCCTCTACTTTGACAAGCCTCACTCACTTCCCAAATGACATGAAAGGTATGTGATCTCTCCTCTCACAAGCTCAAAAAGGAAGTCTAATTTACAGCAGCATTTACCCTCAAGAATCTTCAGCTTTCAACCCCCCTACAACCAGCCCAATGCCTGAATGTATAGTGCAAATGGAAGAAGTTCTAGGTCCACCATTGAAGGGATAAGTTCCTCCTTCTATGGGACAAGCACCTCATATCATGGAGTTATCTCCTTTAGTTATGGAATGGATGAACCAAGGTGGAGAGGACTTGTTAGCGCAATATTCCTTCTAGAAGTGTCTAGAAGTGACCCAAGATGAGTTTTTAAGAATGAACTCACGCCTTTTTAACTTTTACAGGGGTTCACACCCATTACTCAACAGACAGAGCAGTCAGGTTCGCAGGAAACATGACCATTGGGTGCGGCACCGCGGGCAATGCTAGGAGAAAGTGCGAAACTAGGATTTGAGATATTTTTAAGGTCTTTCTCCCATTTTCAAGGCTTGACATGAAGATCTGAGGTTTAAGACTTGCAAAGGAGGTATGTATGAGTGTTGATGGACTCACACAAATTGTAGAAATTCATGGTGACAATTTTTTGTGTAACACTTAGCTTGCTTGAGGGACTTTTTTTATATGGTTGTAGCCATAGGAATACCCAATCACCTACATCAAAACTTATTTCGTTGCGATGTTGATTTGCCTGTTGTTTCATTCTATTCTGCGCCAACACGAGGTTATTCTTTAAGAGTTGGAGGACTTGTTGTTGATGCTCGATGTGATGTTCCACTGCTTGAACCTTAGAATTTTCTCTTAAATATGATGCAATGGATGGTGGTTGATATCCATCAAGTGCCATAAATGGGGTCATTTTTGTTGTTGTATGGAAGGAAGTGTTATACCACCATTCAGCCAGAGGCAACCATTTAACCCATTGTGTCTATTTATCAGATACAAAGCAACAAAGATATCTTTCCAAACATTTGTTTACTATCTCAGTTTGCCCATCAGATTGAGGATGATAAGATGAGCTATGAGCTAACTAAGTACCGAGACAAGAAAATAGTTCTATCCAAAAATTTCCAGTGAAAATGGGGTCTCTGTCACTTACAATAATCTTTGGGTTTCCATGTAGCTTTTGAATTGTTTCCATAAATGCAGTAGAAATTGTACTGCCTTTAAATGGATGTGATAGTGCACAAAATTGTGCATACTTGGTAAGTCTGTCAACTACCACCATGATGACACTCCTTCCCTCAAACTTGGGTAAACCTGTGATAAAATTCATTGAAACCTCCTCCCAACGTTGGCTTGGAATGGATAAAGGTTGTAATAGACCCCAGGTCTTAATTGTTTCAACTTTATTTTTTTGGCAAACCAAACATTCTGCCACAAAATTTTGAATATCCGATTTAAGGCCATCCCAAAAAAATTCCTTCTAAACCCTGTGGTAAGTTTTTAAAAATCCTGAGTACCCTCCTAAGGGAGAAGTGTGCAATTCCATAAGAATCTTTTGTTTGAGTTGGGAATTCTTATAGAGGTATAAGCAATCTTTGTACCATAAATAATCATTTTTCCAACTAAATGTATCAGATGTATTGGCATCTTGTTGTAATTTTCGAATAAGTGCCCACACTTCTTCATCATTCTTCCATTTCTCCCTTGCTTCGTTTATCCAATCTGGTTGGATAATAGAAATGGTGCACAACAATGCTTCCACATCCTCATCCTTTCTTGAGGTGCATCTTCCACCACATTTTGCTTCCCTTTTTTGTAGATGATTTCAAAGTCATAACCCAACATCTTTGTGACCCACTTTTGTTGCTCTTCAGAGGATAATCTTTGTTCTAAAAAGTATTTAAGGCTATCATGATCCGTTTTTACCTTGAAGTGTCTTCCCATTAGATAGGGTCGCCATTTCTTAAGTGCATGGAGTATTGCCAACATTTCCTTTTCATAAATAGCTTTGCTTAAAAACTTTCCCTTGATTGGACGACTTTCAAAAGCAATGGGTCTTTCATCTTGCATTAGAACAGCACCAATTCCATTTCCTGAAGCATCATCCACAATAAAGGTGTTTGTGAAGTCCGGTGTAGCTAAGACCGGTGCTTGGCACATTGCCTCTTTAAGATGTTCAAAGGCCTTTGTTGCTTCTGGAGTCCATGAAAATGCATCTTTCTTCAATAATGTTGTTAGAGGTGCTGCTATTCCCCCATAATTCTTAACAAACTTGTGATAATACCCTGTCAACCCGAGAAAGCCTCGTAGATGCTTTATGGATGTGGGGATTTTCCATTCCTTAATGGCTTTAATTTTGCTAGGGTCTACCTTAACTCCTTCATGAGGTACAATATGACCCAGATATTCCACCTCTTGGACTCCAAAGAAGCATTTGGATCTTTTTGCATATAATTGTTTCTCCTCCAATAGTTTAGCACCCTGTCAACATGTTCAACATGATCCTTCCAAGACTTGCTGTAGATTAGTATATCATCAAAAAATACTAACACAAATTTTCTAAGGAATGGTTTGAAAATTAAATTCATCAAACTTTGAAATGTTGAAGGTGCATTGGTAAGGCCAAAAGGCATGACCAAAAATTCATAATGACCCTCATGAGTTCTAAATGTGGTTTTCGGAATGTCTTCAATCTTCATTCTGATTTGATGATACCCTAACGACGATCCAACTTGGTGAAGTAAATTGATCCCTGCAATTCTACTGGAGTAGAGAAAGAAATTTGACTTGGTTGAATTATACCAGCCCAGCCTCTAGCATTTTTGCAACCATATGTTCAATTTCACTCTTTTGGGCATAGGGTATCTGTACGGCCTGATGTTTGGAGGAACACTTCCTGGAATCAGATGAATAGCATGATCATGATCACGAATAGGTGGGAGACCTTTGGGAGTCTCAAATACCTTGGAAT
>APFE030444502.1:103529-126480 GCA_000404065.3 Pinus taeda | reverse complement strand
TAAATTGATCCATGCAATTCATCCAATAATTCATCAATGACAGGAATGGGAAACTTATCTTTAATAATGAGCTTGTTGGGCTCCCTATAATTCGGACACATGTGCCATGATCCATCCTTCTTGTGCACCAATACTATTGGAGTAGAGAAAGAACTTTGACTAGGTTGAATTATACCAGCCTCTAGCTTTTCTGCAACCATACGTTCAATTTCACTCTTTTGGGCATAGGGATATCTGTACGGCCTGATGTTTGGAGGAACACTTCCTGGAATCAGATGAATAGCATGTTCATGATCACGAATAGGTGGGAGACCTTTGGGAGTCTCAAATACCTTGGAATGATTGTCCAAGACTATTTGGAGATCTGGAGAAATAGATGATTCCAATGTGGAAACATCTAGCGAACATAATTGTGCAATTACACCTTTTCGTTCCTTTTTTTGAAGCTTTGTCATACCATTAGAGCTGATTATCTTTCCCGGTTTCCCTGCAATACTCCTTAATTCAACTTCCTTTCCTTCCGCAGAAAATTTCATGAAAAAGTTCTTGAAAATTAAAAGCTATTGTACCTAAGGATTGTAGCCATTGGACTCCTAGTACAACATCAACACCTCCAATTGGAATGGAAAGCATTGGGCTAGTCAATACATATTCTCCCATGGACAGCTTGACATTATGGCATTTTCCAGAGCAATTTATTGTTCCTCCATTTGCAATCATCACTTGACACTCTGGTGCTGGATATAGGAAGCAATTCAATTCTTTTGCTACCTTACAATGAATAAAAATGTGGGTACTTCCTGAATCAATCAACACTATTACCTTTTTCTTCTTGATTTGTCCTTCTATCTTGATGGTTTGAGGAGTGGTAATTTCCGCCAATGCATTACAAGATATCATCAGATTCATTTGTTCTTCATCTAGGCTTTGTTCCTGGAGTATATCCTCTTCTTTTGACCTTTCTTGCTCCTTTTCTTCTTCCTCTTCACAATCTATGTAGAATAATTTCTTTTCAGCACACTTATGACCTTTAGTGTATTTTCTATCACAACTGTAACAAATCCCTTTTTCTCTTTTTTCTTTCAATTGTTGTGGTGTCAACCTTATAGGTTGTGGAAGACTAGGGACAATACTTCCGTCTTTATAGTTGTGATTGGTATGCTTCCTGGTTGCCATAATTTTGCTTTCCATTTTTCTTGCTAACCGGAATGCCTTCTCTAATGAATCAGGTTCCCAAAGGCGAACATCATGTTGGATATTATCCTTTAAAGACCCTATGAACACATCAATCCTATGCTCCTCTGGAATATCTTTACCCTTATGTTCAATTTTTGGAACTCCTCAATGTGCTCCATTATTGAACCCTTTTGTTTGAGACTTATCAATTGGCTAAAAAAAGTGTTGCTTTTTGTATCCTCATAATGTGCTATCAATTCTTCCGTAAAAATGGCCCAAGTGATAAATCGTTTACGAGAGCAAAGCCATTGATACCATACAAACTGATTTGGTTCCAAATATAAAGTTGCAATACGTACCTTTTGTGTGTTTTGCACATTATTGAGATCGAAAAATTGCTCCATCTGTAATATCCATGTTGCGGGATCCTTGCCATCAAACTTCCTCATATCGATTTTGGGAATATGGTGGGTCTTCGATCCAACATTAGAGTCTATGAAATCATGATTAACATTTCTTTTGTTCGCATCATGAGTTTCCTTTACTACCCTTTCACCATTAGTAAGTATTTCTTATAGAAAATTTGTCAAATCTGTCTTCAAATCTACTTCAAATCATCAATCTTAGCTTCCACGCCATTCATCTTAGATTCCACGCCCTTTATCTTAGATTCCACGCCATTTATATTGGCTTTTGTTATCTTTTTTAGAGTGAAATTTGTTGCACTTGGTCTTGTAATTTTTATATATCATGTAGCATTTCTTCCTCTTCTTCATGAGTCATGCTAGAGCTTTTAGGTTGCTTACTAGGTGTTTACATTTTCTTTCCTTGGGGCATCAGTTACCAATAATAATGCTCTACTATGCCCTTTGAATTCCTTCAAAATAACTTTTCAAACCAAGCCTAAGCAAAAATTTAAAAAAATCTACACACCTTTTTTCACTTTGTAGGAGCTCGATATTGCCTCTGATATTGTGAACTGTAGTATCCCTATGTGTCCTCTTTCCAATGTCACCAGTCTGATCACAATTGGATTCTCCAAGGAAGAGTTATGCCAAATCTCCCACAGTAACCTAATTATAGACTAGTTCAGTAGAGCGATCTTGTACAACGTGCCACGTGTCCCTATTTCAACATTTGGCTCTGAAAAATATGTACAAGAAACTAAAGTCCGTCCTCTTTTTGTACCTTCTTACGAAATTTCAATTCGATGCTTAGAGAGAAATTTATGACGATTTTCCCTAGGTCGCCTGTTTGGAATGTAATTCAGGAGTCTGCAAAAAGACCAACTTCCTCAGATCATATCTCCGCAAATATAGCGCAAAACCTCTAAATTCGGACTTGAGGTTCAGTGTGATTTCTTCTCAAATGGGTTTTTTTTCACTTCTGAAACATCACAGAAAAAAAACGTTTATAGTGAAAATACCACGATGACCTATTGGAGCAGCGAAACCCTAGAATCCAAAGCTCTGAAACCAAATGTTATGAAATCAGCTCACAAAAAGATAGAAAAGATAGATCAATGCCTTAGAATTTAGCCTCTTTCGAGGGGGAAACTCCTTTACATTATACAAATGAATGATTTTTTATGATTCAAATGACAAAACCTCCTTTCTATATATAGGAGTCTAAGGAGTCACAATATAACCAGCCGACCTAACAATAATAATATAAGGGCACAAAAATAACAATAGAGGGATTCTATGGGGCACAGTAATAACAAAATGGGGACAATAGGGGCACAACAATATTAATAAGGGATACAAGTACAATAGTAATGGGGTAATCACTAGTATTATAGGGACCTAACAAGTTATCAAAGCTTGTATGTCCAAGTCGCTTGTGCCACAACCAAATTTCATCTGTTTGACTTAAGTAACATTTATCTTCTTGAATTTTGTTTAGAATATAGATGTTGTCTGGTGTTCTAACCCCTTTCGCTACAAGTTCCCCTAAGGAAGAGTTCCTTATTTCACAATATTTAGTGTTAAAGATAACATTATGTCCTTGATCACAAATTTGGCTAACACTCAGGAGATTGTGTTTGAGCCCGTTTACTAGCAAAGCATTTTGAGCCTTCCTTTTCCACTAATAAGGATAACAGTTCCTTTTCTAGCAATTTTGGAAAATCCACTTCCAAAGGATACACTTCCTTCCTTTTGTTCAATGAGACAAACTTCCTTTTGTCCCCTGTCATGTGTTTGGAGCATCCACTATCCACAAACCAATTATTTTCATCACTATGAGCACATAGAGCTAGGCCACATTTATTCGTATTGGGATTCTCATTTTTTGCTTTTCTTCTTTTGAGGGGGCAATTTTGTTCATTGTGTCCATTATCATTACATAATGAGAAATTGGATCAAATTTGGCCAAGGGGTCAAAAGAGTTGTAGGTCTTGATTTGTCCTTTCTCTTTGGGACCATATGGTTTGTTTGTTTGATCCTTCAATTTTGGTGTTTCATTCTTATGGGCCATGCAATGTCTTGCTTGATGACCAAAATTTTTACAATAAAAACAATGCCTAAAAAAGATAGTTTTGTACCAGTTGTAATAGCCATGATTTGAATCAACATTCTTCATTGGAGTTACTCTCTCTTCATTCTTTGGATTTGAGATGGGCCTTTGATGAAATAATCTTTCTTCTTTTGGGTTGCTAGAAAGTACATCGGCATAGCTTTTCGCATTATTCTTAGTACTTGATGATTCTCCTTTAAAACCTCTTCCAGATTTGTCATTTTGAGGTTTTTTGTTATTTAGGATAGTGTCAAGTATTTGAGAGCTTTCCCAACCCCTTTTGACTTGCTCCAATTCCTTCCTTAGAGATACTATTTCGACTTCACGTTCTTCACAAACTTCTTCTTTTTCTTTTAGCTTATTTTTCAAGAGGCCTTCCCTTCTTTTTGTTTCCTCGTTTTCTACCTTGAGAGAGATGATTTTATTCCGTAATTTCTCATTTTCTTCAATGGCACTCATTAACAATTCATCTACATTTCCTTCTAGCCCTGAATCATCATCATTTATGAATGCTATGAATAATATTTATTGGATTGGCTTGCAGCATGGTCATTTTCTTCATCTGATTCTTCATTACCTCCTTTGCGGTGGGGAACTGATTAGTTGATTTCTTTTTGATGACTACAAATTCATCTTCATCATACTCATCTTGCTTAGAGAAGAAATTCTTCTTCATCTACTCAGAGAAAGTATGATGCAATATCTTCTTCATCATCCATTTTCAGACTTTCAAATTACCTTCTATGAGTTTGAAGCTTTTCCTTCTTAAATTTGGAGTCCCCATCGTATAAGCTAATTAGCTTATCCCATAATTCCTTGGCCGAGTTACAATTCATGACTTTTGTAAATTCAGAATCAGTGATTCCACTATTGATGGAGTTTAAGGCTTTTTCATTGCAATGTAAGCTTTCCTTTCGTCTTGATCTGTTGGAAGAGTAGAAGGTGTTGTGTACTCATTTAAACCAAATGCCAAACTTCAGGTCCAAGGGGCATTAAGTAGTAGGACATTATTTTTTTCCAAAAACCAAAATCTGTGCCATTGAACAGAGAAGGTCTTCCTGACACTTCTTGATTTCTCATCATGACTAAGAATCCTTCTTCTAGCTGTTAGGCTGATATGAAGAAACTTGGCTCTGATACCAATTGTTGGAAATATTGAGAAGGGGGGGGGGGTGTGAATCAGTGTTTCTTTTCAATTTTTATTTTGATCAGTTAAATCATTTATATTTAGAAAACACAATAAATAATAGGAATAAATGCTTTTATTAATATAAACTTTGCAAGAAATCAAGTACAATGTATATAGGGCTTCAACCAGTTTCCAAGCACCAAGTTGGACCTTTTGTGAGGCCCCAACCTCCAGAGCACCAACCTTGTCTTGTCAAGGCACCAACCTTGGGTTTAGGAGCACCAACTCCTAGGACACTGATCCTTCCAATTCTGAGGCACCAACCCCAAGGGCTCCAACCCTCTATCCTCCTGCTTCTTCCATGTCTACTAGACCTTTAGCTTCCTCTATTTCCTATTGTACACACATGTAAAATTTCCTTGTTCTCTGTTATAGTTGTCCGATATGCCCTGACCTTCGGTTTCCTTTTCTCTCGCTTGATCTTTGGCTTCCCGCTCTTCGGATTCCTCTGTCTCTTCGAGTTCACCAATAATCAAAAGACACGTTCATTCAGAAGAGAGGTCGAATTACAAAAGTGTTGCATATATCAGAGAGCCCTTTTTAACATTTATAAAATAGACTCAATATTTACAGAGGATTTCATAGGAGAGGCTATACCAATAGGGAGGTCCCACATGCCACGTCACCACCTCAATTCGCAATCATAGCTTTCAGAAACTCCCACAATCACAACCCTTTGGCTTCACGATATAACATTGTCAATGCCCCTATTTCTGATGGATGCGATATTCCAGTAAGCTTCTTTTGATAACTCAATCGGGTCCACAACTTATATCGCAATTGACAGTTGGGTTCACAAGACTTATCGCAATCCCCAGTCCGGCGGAGTCAACCCTTTTGAACTTTGTGATTCAATGGATGTGATATATTATTAAATCATGTTACAATGGTGTAGCGGGTCCACAATAATATTGCAATCGTAGTTATTAATGTGATATCCATTTATGAATTACAATATGAAAGTTCCAATGGGTGGATGTGATATTGTAATAGGGTTGTTACCATAAACTGTTTAGGTCCATGTATTATATCGCAATTGGGGATTTCAATGTAACAACAGCTTCAATACTTGCGATGTGATATTAATTTAAGATGTATTATAATGACGTAGTGGGTCCACAGTGTTATCTCAATCAACAGTTTACAGGACTTCGAATGGCACAAGGATTAAAGACTAGCCTTAACCCCCACAGTTGATCGTGATCTAAGGGTTTACTTATGAGATCGATGGCTAGGATTGAGTGCGGGACTTCAACCGTACTTTCCTACACCTGCACTTCCAATAGCCATTGCTCCTGTTGGCTCTTTATTCCTATGACTTCTGATACTGCTCTGATAGCTCTTCTTTACCCTGATATTTTCTGCTCTGATATCTTTGCTCTACTCTGATATTCTCTACTCTGATAGCTCTGCTCTACTTTGATATTCTCTGCTCTAATATTCTTTGATATTTCATGTTAACTCCTTCGTTAACACTATTTATGCACCTCCATCACTGTGTTCCTCTTTACTTCTTGTGGCTTCCAATGGCTTCCCTGATGGCTTTACTCCTTGGCTTCTTGCTCCTAATTCTTCACAGATCTACTCTACTTCTCCTTGGCTTCATATCATCATTTATTATCCTAGAATATTGCCATATTGACATTAATGATAATCTATATCAACATTGAAGCCCATCTGAATTCCCTTCCCTTTGTCCATGACAACATTTCTGTAGGAGGGCGCCCCGCTCCCTCCTCATATGGAGGCCATTTGATTCAAACCCTAGATGCAACTTGTTATCACCCTAAAAAAATTTCTTCTAAACTTTGGAAAGTTCACGTTGTTTCTAATCATAGTCTTATAATAGTTTTTGAGTCATCTCATCTCAATAGTGTCATTCTCTTTTCCAAATAAAGTTTGACAGCCTCATTCCATGTGCTAGAAGCCTCACCATGTGTTTAGAAGTCATATCTCACATCATTTTGAAAAATTTTGAAATTAACTGCAAAATCATGGATTCTAAACTAGGAGCTTTTGTAGCGCGCTACGAAACCATTGAAACAGCTCGTTTCATCATAAAAGACTCTGTTTTCTGCTTTTACTAGTCAGCTTCCAAAAGGGTTCCTAAGTAGCTGAAAACTCAATTTTGAAAACTGAAAGAGGATTTTCTTCTTTCATTTTCTTCAAATTCATTATGAGGTGGAAGAAATTTATGGTTAAACTTGCGCTACGAAACTGCTGAAAGCCAAGCTTTGTCTTCTGGTTTTAGCAGTCTTTTTCAAGATCCGTTTTTGGCCACAGGAAAAGGTATTTTGGAATTCTAAAGGAGGTTTCTCTTCATAAACTCTCCAGCTATAATAACCTATCTCACTTTATTCATAAGTGTTATTAGTTGGTATATACTAAGCTTTCTTTGAAACCCTAATTTCAGAGAACAAATTTTTCCTGTTTTACATGTGGCTTTCAAGGACAGATTATAGACAGTTGGAGAAGTGTTTTAAAAAACCAAGAGAGGTTTTTGTTCTAAATAGCATGGACTACAAAAACCTCCTTCAGTTGCATAAAATATGTCATGGATGAGAATATAAAGGCTCTATCCCACGTGCTAATTTTCAAAGATCCTAAACCTAAAAACAGGGAAACATGTTCCCTAATTCCTAGGGTTTACTATCAGCAGTGAGATGACAACATGGGAGGCTTCATCAAATTTGACCTCATGAGGTTGTTTCTGTCAAAGAATGCATTCGGTCTTTAGTTAAGGGGTTTAGTCATAACAAGGAGTTGTACTCCTAATTGTATTAGGACTCTAGGACTATTAGTAAGTTGTCAAATGCATTTAAAGGTTTGTTTTATGGTTAGAATATGTGTCACTCATAGAAAATTCGAATTCTCTTGATGAGGGATGAGGGAATACATGTTGTAAATGCTATATATAAATAAAAAGGTTGAATTAGCAAAGGGTTGGAGACTTTTTGGCTCAGCTGCTGCTCTATGTGCAGACTGTGTATATTTTTAACCTAATGCAGATTTTCTACTTAGACAACTCAAGATTCATGAAGAGTTCTTGTATGTTCTTGTTTTGATGACATCTTCCAATACTTACATTGCAGTGGTTTTTACTTATGATACTCAGAACTCATCAATGATGCTCTGACTTCCTTCATAAATAAACTAACTGTGTTTCACTGTTTTATATTTGCATTTCTGCACTTGAACTCTATAATGCCTTGACTTCCATGCTTGGTAGAATGTTTTGGCTTCACTACTCAGGATTCAAAGAGAGCTTTTAATGTCCTATTGTCTCATGGATTTCCTCTTTCACTTACTTGTAGTGGTATGAATACATGTTACTTAGAACTCATCAATGATGCTCTAACTTCATTCATGTATTTATAAACTATGTTTCCTTGCATTGTATCTTTGTTTTGTTGATGTATAAAAAATCTCTATGCCTTGACTTTCATGTTAAGTTGATCTTGTTGTGGTACTGAAAAATACTTTGAATCCATAGCCCAATGGTAGCCAGCCTTCATCTTTCAAACCATCAAACCATAGAGTTAACCGTCTATCCATATCTTTAATCAATATCATTAACCCTTTGAGAGAGCCCTCTCAAGCTGAGGAGGCTAAGTCTTAGCTAAAAGATTGGTTTGAAATAGTTACACTGAGATAGTCTGATCAGCAGCCTATCAAGGTCCTATTTTGGTGATAACATTTTGGTGCGTCTACTGGGAGTTTGAAGATTATTCATTCCCGAAATCAAGAAAGTTGAACTTCTGAAGGTAGCAGGAGCTCAGAAAGTTTTCGAGGTTGCAATCTACCTTGGCAACTCCACACATCAAATAACAAATTGGAAGGTGACTCCACTGCTAGAAGATCAGTAGCTTGATGAAGTTTCAAGATGAGTTCCATTGCAAGAATGAATGCCAGGTATGCCCCTTTGAATCGGTCTCATATCTCTGGTTTTCCAAATCCTATGCCAAAGGTTGATTGGTTAGATGATCTTCCAATATTCAAAGATGAAAATAAAGACAATGCTTCTATTCATTTGGTTAGGTTCCATATGCATGTACACAGTCTTAAGGTTCAGTTCCCTGAATACTGTCTCATGAAGATGTTTATGACCACTTTAGAAGGAAAAGCATGGTCTTGGTATAAAATCTTGGAAAATGGTTCATTATATTCTCTTGTTGATTTCCATGATGTATTCTATGACATGTATAAAGAGTGTCATCCCTCCTTATTGTTGGTCAAAGGTTGTTGTAGACATTCCTACGATTTTTGTTCAATATTTGGAGGATTGTTATGATGATGATGAATTCATGGATGAAGAAATTTTAGAGGCTCTTCATAACAATACATTTCAACACCAAGAAGAAAGGATAACATCCCATGAAATGTAGCATGAAAATCAGCAGGGCTTTACTTATGAAAATAATATTACATCCTCTGAGATTGATGTAGATATGCAGCAAACTTGTCAGTCTTCGGATCATAATAAAGATGAAATAATTGCAAATACCAAGAAGAAATACTAGAAGAAATTTTTTATAACCCTCAGGCAGAGGAAAAGGTTGATCATTTATGTGATTCCTTGCAGCAGATTACTTCAAACAATGATCATAATAGTGAGGAAAATTACATTGTCTATGGGAATCATGGAGAAAGGCAGTTGGATATCATATCAAAGGAATTTTGTGTGTTTGAGAATTAGTTGTCTAAAGATATAGAATGTTATGAGAATCATCAAACTAATCATGTCTTTTTTTACCCTATAGCTGATTACATGGAAAAGATTTGTTGTTCAGATTTCCAGTTATATTTTTATCTTGAAGATCAGTTACATCTCATGCTAACTCAGATATTTTAGTATCATGTTTGATTTTGCTTCAAGCACAGCCAAGAGCCTCAAATATCAGAAAAGACAATTGATTGTCTTTATGGGAAATATCATGTTGCCTAACTTTAAGTGGAAATTGCAGCTGATAGGGTAGGTAGGATTGTGCAAATAAGATCAGGGTAGGTTGACTGAGCATTTTTTAGTAGGTGCAGGTTGAGTCCCTCTTGCAGAAATCATTAAAGGCTTGAGGAGCAGATTGGGCAAAAGTTCAGAGTTTTATTCTAAAGGATGGATAGTGGCACTGGAGCTATAGGTTCTTAGTGTACCACAAGGGCACACTATCCCTAGTGGAGCCACTATTATCACCCTAAAAATTTTTCTTTTAAACTTTGGAAAGTTTGCCTTGTTTCTAGTCATAGTCTTATAATAGGTTTTGAGTCATCTCATCTCAATAGTGTCATTCTCTTTTCCAAATAAAGTTTGATAGCCTCATTCCATGTCCTAAAAGCCTCACCATGTGTTTAGAAGTCATATCTCACATCATTTTGAAAATTTTTGAAATTTGGTACGAAATCGTGGATTCTAAACTAGGAGCTTTCATAGTGCACTATGAAACCACTGAAACAGCCTGTTTCAACATAAAAGACTATGTTTTCTGCTTTTACTAGTCAACTTCCAGAATCGTTCCTGAGTAGCCAAAAGCTCAATTTTGAAAACCGAAAGAGGCTTTTCTTCCTAACCAACTGAACTACAAAACCGCTTTCAGTTTCTTCAAATTTGTTATGAGGTGGGAGAAATTTATGGTTAAACGTGCACTACGAAACTGTTGAAAGCCAAGCTTTGTCTTCTGGTTTTAACATTCCTTTTCAAGATCCGTTTCTAGTCACAGGAAAAGGTATTTTGGAATTATGAAGGAGATTTCTCTTCCAAATCTCTCCATCTACAATAACCTATCTCACTTTCTTCATAAGTGTTATCAGTTGGGAGATACTAAGCTTTCTTTGAAACCCTAATTTCAGAGAACAGATTTTTCCTGTTTTACACGTCTTTTTCAAGGATAGATTCTGGATAGCTGGAGAAGTGTTTTAAAAAACCAAGATAGGTTTTTCTTATAAACAGCATGGAATACAAACATCTCCTTCAGTTTTGTAAAATATGTCATGGATGAGAATATAAAGGCTCTATCCCACGTGTTAATTTTTACAGATCCTAAACCTAAAAACAAGGAAACATGTTCCATAATTCCTAGGGTTTATCATCAGCAGTAAGGTGACAACATGGGAGGCTTCATCAAATTCGATCTCATGAGGTTGTAGCTGTCAAAGAATGCATTCAATGTTTAGTTAAGGTGGTTTAGTCATAACAAGAAGTTGTACTCCTAATTGTATTAGGACTCTAGGACTGTTAGTTCGCTGTCAAATGCATTTAAAGGTTTGTTTTATAGTTAGAATAGGTGTAAATCATAGTAAATTCGAATTCTCTTGATGAGGGATGAGGGAATCCATGTTGTAAATGCTATATATAAAGCAAGAGGTCGAATTAGCAAAGGGTTGGAGACTTTTTGGCTCAGTTGTTGCTCTATGTGCAGACTGTGTATATTTTTAACCTAATGCAGAGTTTCTACTTAGACAACTCAAGATTCATGAAGATTTCTTGTATGTTCTTGTTTTGATGGCATCTTCCAATACTTACATTATAGTGGTGTTTAATTATGATACTCAGAACGCATCAATGATGCTCTGAATTCTTTCATAGATAAAATAACTATGTTTCACTGTTTTATATTTGTATTTCTGCACTTGAACTCTATAATGCCTTGACTTGCATGCTTGGTAGAATGTTTTGGCTTCACTACTCAGGATTCAAAGAGAGTTTTTAATGTCCTATTGTCTCATGGCTCCTATTTCACTTACTTGCAGTGGTATGAATACCTGTTACTTAGAACTCATTAATGATGCTCTAACTTCCTTCATGTATTTATAAACCATGTTTCCTTGCATTGTATCTTTGTTTTGTTGATGTCTAAAAACTCTCTATGCCTTGATTTTAATGTTAACCTGATCTTGTTGTGGTACTGAAACATACTTTGACTCCATAGCCCAATGGTAGCCAGCGTTCATCTTTCAAACTATAAACATATAAAATCACAAACCATAGAGTTAACCATCTATCCTTATCGTTAATCAATATCATTAACCCTTTGAGAGAGCCCTCTTAGGTTGAGGAGGCTAAGCCTTATCTAAAATATTGGTTTGAAATGGTTACACTGAGATAGTTTGATTAGCAGCCTATCAAGGTCCTATTTTGTTGATAACATTTTGGTGCATCTGTCGGGAGTTTGAAGATTATTCATTCCCGAAACCAAGAAAGCTGAACTTCTGAAGGTAGTAGGAGCTCAGAACGTTTTCGAGGCTGCAATCTACCATGGTGACTCCACACATCAAATAAAAAATTGGAAGGTGACTCCACTGCTAGAAGATCAGTAGCTTGATGAAGTTTCAAGATGAGTTCCATTGCAAGAATGAATGCCATGTATGCCCCTATGAATCGGTCTCATATCCCTAGTTTTCCAAATCCTATGCCAAAGGTTGATTGGTTAGATGATCTTCCAATATTCAAATATTAAAACAAAGACAATGCTGCTCTTCAATTGGTTAGGTTCCATATGCATGTACGTAGTCTTAAGGTTCAGTTCCCTGAAGATTGTCTCATGAAGATGATTATAACCACTTTAAAAGGAAAAGCATGGTCTTGGTATAAAAGCTTGGAAAATGGTTCATAATATTCTCTCGCTGATTTCCATGATGTATTCTATGACATGTATAAAGAGTGTCATCCCTCCTTATTGTTGGTCAAAGATTGATGTAAACATTTTGCGAGTTTTATTCAATATTTGGAGGATTGTTATGATGATGATGAATTCATGGATGAAGAAATTTTAGAGGCTCTTCATAACAATACATTTCAACACCAAGAAGAAAGGATAACATTCCATGAAATGCCACATGAAAATCAGCAGGGCTTTACTTATGAAAATCATATTACATCCTCCGAGATTGATGTAGAGATGCATCAGACTTGTCAGTCTTCGGATCCTAATGAAGATGAAAATAATTGCAAACACCAAGAAGAAATACTAGAAGAAATTTTTTATAACCCTCAGGCAGAGGAAAAAGTTGATCATTTATGTAATTCCTTGCAGCAGACTACTTCAAAGAATGATCATAATAGTGAGGAAAATTACATTGTCTATGGGAATCATGCAAAAAGGCAGTTGGATAGCATATCAAAGGAATTTTGTGTGTCTGAGAATCAATTATCTGAAGATATAGAATGTTATGAGAATCATCAAACTAATCATGTCTTTTTTTACCCTATAGCTGATTACATGGAAAAGATTTACTGTTCAGAATTCTAGTTATATTTTTATCTTGAAGATCAGTTACATCTCATGCTGACTCGGTTGTTTCAGTATCATGTTTATTTTTGCTTCAAGCACAGCCAAGCGCCTCAAATATCAGAAAAGACAATTGATTGGCTTTATTGGAAATATCATGTTCCCTGACCTTAAGTGGAAATTGCAGCTGATAGGGTAGGTAGGAATGTACAAATAAGCTCAAGGTAGGTTGACTGAGCATTTTTTAGTAGATGTAGGTTGATTCCTTCTTGCAGAAATCATTAAAGGCTTGAGGAGTAGATTGGGAAAAAGTTCAGAGTTTTATTCTAAAGTATGGATAGCTGCACTAGAGCTACAGGTTCTTAGTGTACCACAAGGGCACACTATCCCTAGTGGAGCCACTGTTATCACCCTAAAATTTTTGCTTCTAAACTTTGGAAAGTTTGCCTTGTTTCTAGTCATCGTCTTATAATAGGTTTTGAGTCATCTCTTCTCAATAGTGTCATTCTCTTTTCCAAATAAAGTTTAACAGCCTCATTCCATGTCCTAGAAGCCTCACCATGTGTTTAGAATTCATATCTCACATCATTTTGAAAATTTTTGAAATTAGCTACAAAATCATGGATTCTAAACTAGGAGCTTTCGTAGCGTGCTACAAAACCCCTGAAACAACCTGTTTCAGCATAAAAGACTATGTTTTCCGCTTTTACTAGTCAACTTCCAGAAGGGTTCCTAAGAAGCTGAAAACTCAATTTTGAAAAAGGAAAGAGGCTTTTATTCCTAACATAATGAACTATAGAAACCTCTTTCAATTTCTTCAAATTCGTTACGAGGTGGGAGAAATTTATGGTTAAACGTGTGCTACAAAACTATTGAAAGCCAAGCTTTGTCTTCTCGTTTTAGCAGTATTTTTCAAGATCCGTTTCTGGTCACAGGAAAAGGTATTTTGGAATTCTGAAGGAGGTTTCTCTTCATAAACTCTCCAACTACAATAACCTATCTCACTTTCTTCATAAGTATTATCAGTTGGTAGATACTAAGCTTTCTTTGAAACCCTAATTTCATAGAACAGATTTTTCCTGTTTTACGCGTGTTTTTCAAGGACAGATTCGGGATAGCTAGAGAAGTTTTTTAAAAAACCAAGAGATTTTTTTGTTCTAAATAGAATGGACTACAAAACCTCCTTCAGTTTCATAAAATATGTCATGGATGAGAAGATAAAGGCTCTATCCCACGTGCTAATTTTCAAAGATCCTAAACCTAAAAATAGGGAAACATGTTCCCTAATTCCTAGGGTTTATCATCAGTAGTAAGGTGACAACATGGGAGGCTTCATGAAATTCGACCTCATGAGGTTGCAGCTGGCAAAGAATGAATTCAATGTTTAGTTAAAGTGGTTTAGTCATAACAAGGAGTTGTACTCCTAATTGTATTAGGACTCTAAGACTGTTAGTTAGCTATCAAATGCATTTAAAGGTTTGTTTTGATGGTTAGAATAGGTGTCACTCATAGCAAATTCGAATTCTCTTGATGAGGGATGAGGGAATCCATGTTGTAAATGCTATATATGAAGCAAGAGGTTGAATTAGCAAAGGGTTGGAGACTTTTTGGGTCAGCTGATGCTCTATGTGCAGATTGTGTATATTTTTAACCTAATGTAGAGTTTCTACTTAGACAACTCAAGATTCATGAAGAGTTATTGTATGTTATTGTTTTGATGGAATATTCCAATACTGACATTGCAGTGGTGTTTATTTATGATACTCAGAACTCATCAATGATGCTCTGACTTCCTTCATAGATAAACTAACTGTGTTTCACTGTTTTATATTTGCATTTCTACACTTGAACTCTATAATGCCTTGACTTCCATGCTTGGTAGAATCTTTTGGCTTCACTACTCAAGATTCAAAGAAATTTTTTAATGTCCCATTGTCTCATGACTTTTCTCTTTCACTTAATTGCAGTGTTATGAATACGTGTTACTTAGAACTCATCATTGATGGTCTAACTTCCTTCATGTATTTATAAACTATGTTTCCTTGCATTGTATCTTTGTTTTGTTGATGTATAAAAACTCTCTATGCTCTAAATTTCATGTTAAACTGATCTTGCTGTGGTACTGAAACATACTTTGACTCCATATCCCAATGGTAGTCAGCCTTCATCTTTCAACCTATAAACATGTAAAATCACAAACCATAGAGTTAGCCATCTATCCATATCTTTAATCAATATCATTAACCCTTTGAGAGATCCCTCTCGGGCTGAGGAGGCTAAGCCTTAGCTAAAAGATTGGTTTGAAATAGTTACACTGAGATAGTCTGATCAGCAGCCTATTAGGGTCCTATTTTGGTGATAACACGACTGCTTTAAAAATCGTAGGAACTTTGTTGCTCATTCCAATCACTCTACATATTTTACTATTAATTAAAAGGCATGATATGCTTTTTATTATGGAAATTCTACATCTAAAAATCTAACCAATGCAAATTCCAAAATGTTTCCCTTCCTTACTTTCCAATCGACACCCATAACGATGGGTGTGGTGTGTTGTGTATATAGTAATATTTAATATATATATATATATATATATATATATATATATATATATACACACACATTTACATTTACCATATAATATTTGTTGTACTTTTGTATTTAGTTTTGACTTTGATTTTTGTATGGATGAACATCACAATTCAATATTGGCAATGAATGGTTGATGCATCACTTGGCATCCACTACATCTAACATGTTAACATTATTTCATATCTATGTCCCAATGCAATTATTTGATGTGGATGTTGGTTTAATTGTAAAATATTGTCAAAAATGAATGTGTTTTGTATGTTTTGAATGCTTTTTGTGGTTTTCTATTTTTTTCAATGATGTTTATTTGATGTGGATGTTGGTTTAATTTTTAAAAGATTGACAAAAATGAATTTGTTGTGTATTCTTTGAATGATTTTTGTAGTTTTCTATTTTTTTCAATGATGTTTATGATGTCTAAAGCCTTGGTGTTTATCGATGTGAGTGTTTTCATCAATGCAACTAACACCATTCAATTTGGAATATTTTTTTCTAAAAAGATCCAAGTGGGGGTTAAGCCTAGAACCTACCCCTAAGTCCAACTATTATTATGTGCATCAACACATTTTCAAGAACGAACACAAACAAAAACTTATCAATGGTGAGACTTAAACCCTGGTGAGGGAAATATCAATATCTAGTTTCACTAACCCAATCAACCACCATTAACACCTTTAAAAATGATTGATGTCTATGATTTAAATCCTTTGATCCTGATTTTCAAAGTGTGTGTCAATACTTAACTCCTCTTTAATATCTTTGACATAGGGAGGTTTTGTCATATTTCTTTCTCCAAACTAAACTATCATTATCTCGCAAGAACACTAAATCCCTTCCTTGGCCAATCACAAAAGCTTTCCATGATATTAGATCAACAAAAGATATTTTATTTTGTATCTTTTATATCTCAAGCCAAATAATGTCACATGGGATTTGTTAAAAATTGTTCCATTAGTATTAAGAAATGTCACAACATGATACCTTTTCCCAAAATAACGCATAAGAAATAAAAATGGCATATAACAACCATTTATCAAGTATTTGTTTACTCATGACAATATTTGGAAAAAAAATAGCAACAATTTAAATAATAATAGATTAATACATTGACATATTTCATTGAGTGAATTTTCTCGTGAGTCTTGATTTTTATATGATAATTGTGATAAACACACACACACACACATGCATATATATTAGATAGATAATTGTGTTGAAAAGTATATTTATGATACTTTTGAATTGACATTGAATGGGTATATTATTAAAGTACTTTTTGATGTTAAGGTCATAGGTTAAAAACTCATGGGCAGTCCTACTCACCTAACCAACAAAAAATAAATGTGCTAAAAGACACTAGATCACAATCTAATATAATAGAGATGTCAAAAAAAAATAGGAGCGTTGAATTTTGACCATGAGCTAATTTGCCATGTTTTCATGCAAAAAATATTCAGCAATTACTTCTTTTTCTAAAACAATTAATCAAAATTATATGAAGCATAAAAAAAAAAAAAATTATATAAAGTCCCAAAAGTTTGAATAACATTATAAAAATATTGTCAAACATCTTATAATTGACAATATAAGAACTAGAAAAATTCACCAAGATTTTTTTATACAAGTATGAATCCTTAAAACTTTTTTGGGAGATGTTGGAGATGTATTTAAGTATATATGTGGATAACACTTACATTATCATATGTCAACTTCAAAAAACATATAATAATAATAATAAATAATGTTAACTAAATATAATACAAGCCAAAATTCCCTCGAATAGTAGATTAATAGGGATAGAGTGGAAAGAGGCCACTGAAGATGGCGATGAGGAAACCAAGGAGGAAGTGACGAGGTTCAATACCGGGCGGCTTATCTCTTCCAGACATGAAGCCGTCTTGACTGGCATCTTATTTCTCCTAGGGAATTTTCCTTCTACCTTTCGAAAGCTCCTACAGGCCCGCGGGCTCCCCTTGGGAGGTGTCAGCCCCCACAGTGCTCTTCTGTTGGCTTCCCTTTCACGCGGAGCACCCTTCCCCTGTCCCTTCCTTCCACAGTTGTGTTTCTTAGTTTCAATTGGTCTTGGGAGTTCTATCGCTCCACCATTCCCGAGCTCTAACTGTTGCAGGCCAAAAATTAGCAGTCTTGTTGCGGGTAAAGGGTTAGTTTTTTGTTGCGCGGTTTCAACCGTTTCCATCTCCCCGCACGTTGTTACTCTGTGACCTAGCATCCCAGCCCCACCAGCACTAAACCCCATTATGGAGGAGGGTTACGAGGAGGAACTCGTGGATTATTCATCAGACAATTGCCCTGAATCCAAGATATTTGTGGCCTCCCGTCCATTATCGCAAAGGGGGTTTGCTTTAGAAACGGATAGCTCACCAACAACCCAGGTTGACCAAGTCAATTATGGCCTAACAGATATGGAAACCACTTTGTCTGGCTTGGATATCTCTCATCTGAAAGCTACGGTCACTGAGGGTTTTTTAAACCCCACTAAAGGCTCTTCTACACCCTTTCTTTCAATCCCTTCTCCTTCTGACCTCCTTGCTTGGAACAGCCAGCCCTAGACACCGGCAGCATCACAAGGTGATGAAGGACCTAGCCAAGGGTTTCAGGATGAACCACTCCTTGGTTCAGTAGAGCTTCACAGAGAACTCCGCGGCCCTACACTCCAACACATCCTTCCAGATTATTCACAGGCCACCCCACAGTTCGACATTTTCAAGGATAACCCCCAACCGTCTGGGTATTTCGAAGGCATTATCAACAATGGACCAAACGGTGACACAACAAGAGATTCAGACCCTGAACACAGCTCGGGCAGAGAAGTCATTCCCGAGCCGGACCACCAGAACCCTAGGGTCCCCAAAGTTAAAAATTCCAAGCGCTCTAAAACCCAAGAACAAGGGAGATCACTAGTTTTTAGCGAAGGCATCGGCATGGACAAGGCAGCCCCTTCAGAGAATACGGTCCTGTTCGGTCGAATCTGTGGCCGGAATTTCTCTCCAGGATGACTGAAGAAATTGACCATGGAGGTATGGGGGAGCGTTCTTCCTCAGCTCCCCGCAGTGCTGGTGCTTTCCCGTGGATGTTTTGCCCTCAATTTCGAAGAGCCCAAGGATGTTAACTGGATACTCACCCAGTATTGGCATATAGAAATGACCCTGGTACTCCTTAAACAATGGTCTACCCTTTTCAACCCTGAAAAGGAAAGTTTAGGTGTTGGGCCGATATGGGTCTACTTGCCCAGTCTCCCACTACAATTCTGGTCTAAGGAAATTTTCAGGATTATCGGTGATGACTTGGGGACCTACCTCGACCATGACAGGTCCTACATGGATACTAGTATCCTGGCCATGGCTCGTATCTTAGTTCACTTGGACACCAGGGATGGCCTGGTGGAGAGTTATTAGTTCCATTTGGGTTCTACTATGCGCTGGCAGGAGTTGGATTATGAGGGTATCCCCTTTAGGTGCCGGAAATTCCACGAGGTGGGCCACCTATATAAGGTGTTAGCGCTTGAGATTTCACCTCAGGCTGAGAAAGGCAAACCTTCAAGGCAACATCAAACCATTTCACCTCATAGCTAGCCCTAAGGGGTATGAGAAGGCTCTCTCCGGTCAAACTCGGTGGATTTTTCAATAGGATGAGTTGACCAATTAGAAAAACTGATATTAGGCTAGTAAACCGATAAGGAGGGTTGATTTAAAGTTTTTGGGGTTTTTGGTGGCAATTGGAGGGAGTGCAATTCAGGGTGCGGGGATTGAGCTCAGTTTTTGCAGATGGGTCTTTGGGGCAAGGTAGGAGTTTGTACTGATGCCTTTAGCTGAGATGGATGATCAAGGAGAAAAGAAGAGAGGCTAAAGAGGGCAAACAATGACTTTGAATTCTCTCTAGACAGTGGAAAACATAAATATTAAACAAAATTGAAAGCTGAGCATGGCATGCATGAATTCAAACTTTATCACTTCTTTTGTTTAATTAGCAGCAAGAGAATAAGAGATGGAACACATAAACACACTTACAATGACAAGTAGGAAACACACCATCAACACAAGAATCCACAATGAAGTCTGCAAAACCCTGGCCTTCCTTTTCCTCAAATTGCAGAGATACAAGTAAAATATACAATAGAGCTTCTCCCTCTAGAGTCCAACCATGAAAATGAGTAAGAGAAGGCATAATATAGAATATATAACTCCTTTCCCCACCTCTAGGGGTCGAGCTCACTCAGCTTCCTAGGAGTTGTTTCAACTAATTCTAAACTAATCACTAGATAATAGGCAGTCAAAACAACTTGCCTCTAAAACTTAGGAAACCTATCCATGCATTAAATATTTACCATCTACATCAATGAAACTTCTAGAAGTGTTGAAGGAGAGTAAAAGTATCTAAGTGCCATGAAAATTACACAAAATTCCATCATTTACATGCCTCAAAAGTCAACCAAAGTAAAAATAGTGTTTTGCTGGCCGAACTGGTCAAAACAGGGAAATTTCCCTGAGTGGTCGCGCCCCTCACTTTGACTGGTCACGCACATTGACATCTCTGTTTGAGGGCCTTCCCGGTGTCCAAATCAGGTGCACGATAGCTCATTGGAAAGGTCTATGAGTCTACTTTCCAACCCCACTAGAATTTCTGAATTTGGAGTTGATTCGACCCCTCAAAAGTCATTTCTCCCAAGGCAGATTTCTGCAACTCAAAAAAGGGGCAGAAAGTCATAATTTGCATGTATTTTGAGCTTTTGGGAGTCCAAATCTTCATAAAATCTGAAACACATCCATAGGAAAGTGTATTTTTGCATGAAAATTCCAAAAACGTAGAGTTTTCCCCGTTCTGAGCTTTCCCCATGACTGGTCGCGCACGAGGTGAGACCACTCAAATGGCCAAAACTTGTAAAATTCTCAAAAATGCCAAAAATGCCTCAAAACTCTCAAAATTTCTTGGGTTTGCTGCTAGGAGGAGGCTAATGAGTATCATGGTGAGTGAGAGAAGCCTCAGCCAAGATACGGAGCGGGTTGGTCTTCTTTCTCGTTTTTGTGCCTTGACCAACTGTACTGGAAACATGAGATTGCCATAGGATAAGCTTGTAAATCTGTCAAAGAGGTGGGCTCCTCTCTCTTATGATGACCACCTTTGCCCCCCCTACGAGGCCTCCACTGTACCTCAACCTCTGTAGAAGAAGACTGTTCATCACTTTGTTCACAGGTTTGGGTGTCTGACATGGGTTAGGAGCAAAGTGGACAAAGTGAACTGCGTTCTTTGCCTGCAAAAATGCTGAACTCTATGCTGCTTCAAGGGGGGAAAAGACACGAGGGAAATGTTAGGGGAGGGATCTTTCAACAAGGAATGGGAACGCGTGATATGACAGGGAATTTTTTAAGGGAAATTCACAAATTGTCATGCATATAGAATCTCATTTTCATCATTGGGAAATCATTTGCAAAGAACATCTTGTAAGGGAAAGAGCATGTATGATAATGACCAGGGAAGGAGCATACATGTGTGAATAGGGACATAGGAAACTATACACAATTTACTTATTGGATTTTCATGTGCATGATAAGGCAAACTTTTGGTCATGTACATTTTTGACATAGGGGGAAGGGTTTTATTAAGCAAAGGATGTCAAATGGATACAAGGGGAAAATAGTATGTACATGTGTTTTTACAATATACACAGCAACATGTTTTGTAATTTTATTGTCACATTACTCTTTTCTTCATTGCACATATATATTTTTCTTTTGGCTTTGTTTTTTTATATGTGTAGGGTGTTGGTGTAGGGAATTAGGGTTTGCATATGCTTGGGGGAGGGATAGGGTTTACATTTTAGGCCATGGGGAAAATTTACATTTCTTTGCAAATAATAAGGGCAGAGACATAAGCATGACTTTGTGAAGAAAAGGGGGAACAAGGGAGGGAATCAAATGGGACCAAAAAAAAAAAACCTTGAAACAAACATAAAACCCTAACATTCTGCCCACATTGACAAACAGTTACAAATATCTTTTTTCCTTGCATCCTTGGAGGCATAATCGCAAGCATGTAGACCCATAACCATCATCAACCAATCAAACAACAGGTATAGAGCCTACCTCAACACAATTTCCAAATTTGAAGAAGATTTGAGTGAGTTTGAGGTGATTTTGGCTTTTACAGCTCAACTGGTCGCGCACAGCCCAACTGGTCGCGCCATTTCAAAATTAACACTGCGGAGGAGTTGCTGACTGGTCGCGCACTACCCAACTGGTCGCACACATTCACAGCCTTGTTTGAGGGCCTTCCTGGTGTCAGAATCATGTACAGGATGGCTCTTGGGAAAGGTATTTGAGTCTAATTTCCAACCCAACTGGAATTTTTCAATTTGGAGTTGATTTGACCTCTCAAACATCAAATCTCCCAAGACTGGTCAAAAAGTGCCAAATGAGGCTACCTGAAAGAAGAGTGTTGTTGCAGTCAACTTTTGAATGCCTTCCTCAACCCCAAATTGAGCTCATGATAGCTCATTGGAAATATATTTGTGTCTAGTTATCACTTTACCCATCAAGAAAATCATTTGGCCAACCAAGCTAGGAGAAAACTTTATTTTCCCAAGGTAACTTGCAGAGGTGTCTTTGATTCTCCTGAGGCAACCGTATTCTTGACATTTTTCTCAAACCATGACACCTGTGAAAAAATTTAAAGAGGTTTTTCTTCTTTGGCATGTTGCGGACAAAAACCTCTCTCAGGTTCCCAAAATTCATCTTTGATTTCTCTGGAACATTATTTGAGTGCGACTTGTCCCGATGTGTGAAACAAGGAATTCTGTCGAAATGAAGCGAGATGAAGGGGATAGGGGGCTTCTAAATTCTTGGGGAAATTTGTGGGAGTGGGGAGGGATGTTAGGAAGCAAGGGAAAGTGGAATCTTAGAGATTGAGTGAGGGGAAGGGATCCAAAAGGGAAAAACACAGGCCCAACCTAGAAAATTGCCAGGTTGTAGCTAGAAACTAGGGTTTGTGCAAAAATGAGAAATTTGGCTGATCTAAGGGATGGGAAGTGTTTGATAAGGTACATGAAGGATAGGGGAAGGTGTATGAACATCAGGAAACAAGTATTGCCGATGATTTGATCATCCGAGAGAAAATGGCTTCAAAACCCTAGGAGAGGGAAATGACCTTGCCTGGGCGCAACTGAAGCATGAACAAGACGTAAAATGACTCATTAGACACTGACATGATAATGAAAACCCTATGAATGATGATAGACTCAGCT
>APFE030444502.1:55388-83190 GCA_000404065.3 Pinus taeda | reverse complement strand
AGATGAGAGAGAGAGAGAGAGAGAGAGAGAGAGAGAGAGAGAGAGAGAGAAACCTTAGTGATTCCAACAAGTTGAAGAACCTTAAAAACTTTGAGAGAGAGAGAGAGAGAGAGAGAGAGATTAATTAAATGAAAAATATATTAAATGTAGATTAGACTAAGTGGCTAAAGAAATCTTAGTGATTCCAACAAGTTGAGAGAGAGAGAGAGAGAGAGAGAGAGAAACCTTAGTGATTCCAACAAGTTGAAGAACCTTAAAAACTTTGAGAGAGAGAGAGAGAGAGAGAGAGAGAGAGAGATTAATTAAATGAAAAATATATTAAATTTAGATTAGACTAAGTGGCTAAAGAAATATTAGTGATTCCAAAAAGTTGAGAGAGAGAGAGAGAGAAAGAGAGAGATTAATTTGATTAAGTCACCCAAAAGTGATAAGGATAAAGTACAAAATAAAAAATGAAAAATATATTACACGTAGATTAGACTAAGTGGCTAAAGAAACCTTAGTGATTCCAACAAGTTGAAGAACCTTAAAAACTTTGAGAGAGAGAGAGAGAGAGAGAGAGAGAGAGAGATCATGTAGACAAGAATTCCAAGAGAGAAAAGTGCACTTCTCTTGGTCACATCTAACACAAGAATGAAAAATAATGAGTTATGAATGAATTATGAGTGAAGGACTCTTTCCTTCGTCTATATATATAATAGTTAATTGAGGCTAAATGTGGTCTAATTCCCTTACATGCAACTGATAATAACACATGTAGGTTCACAGATGTGGAGTACTACACTTTAAGGCTACACACGTTAGGACCCAATATGATGAGTCCACATGCAGGGGTGCTCCACGAGGTGTGTCTAGTTGTCCTCTTGCAAGCCTCCCAATATTCCAACAATCATCCTAAGCCATGTCCTCCACTAGGTCCACTCTCCTTGCATGAACATTGTTGCAACCCATGCATATGTTGAAGAATGTAACTAATGTCGATCTTCATAATTATATTTGAAATGTATTTGTCAAAAGAAAGAAAAATAAATTTTATTATTAAATAAATTGAGTTATTAAAGCATGGGTTTCATGCTTGGGTCAATTTTTTTAAGCTCAAAGTCTCCATTGAAGACTTCTAGGGTTTATGTTAAGTGTCTTTGTCCATGTCACAATGTAAAGAACCCTTCTTGGGAATTATTTGTCAGGAAAGAAAATTATTTTAATGTAAATTAGGTCAATTAGGCCTCCTCCACCAAGTCAGCCTAAAGGAAGGAAAAGTCAACCTCCATAGAAGAATTCGATCACCTAAGATGACTATATATATAAGAAACAACTCGACTCATTTAGAGGACATCTCACACAAGTTTGAATTGAAGTAGATGGGAAGTAGAAAAGGTGCGAAGTTCAAGAAGGAAGTTGTAATCAATTTTTTTGGGTGTTTCTCTCTCCCATTTGCAACGAAATTATGAAGTTGCATCAAGGTCGAAGTTGTGAAGTTGATGCATCAAGGTTGAAGCTGTGAAGTTGGCATTGCATCAAGGTCGAAGCTGTGAAGTTGGCGTTGCATCAAGGTTGAAGCTGTAAATCTACTGCATCAAGGTTGAAGCTGTGAAGTTATTGTATCAAGGTTGAAGATGTGAAGTTCCATCAAGGTTAAAGCTATGAAGCTGCTAGGTTGAAGCTATTGAAACTGCAGTCCTGAAGTTGGGTCAAAGTTCTGTTGTTGAGAAACCAAAGTTTTTGGATTTTTGTTGGGTTGAAGTTGTTGGATAATAAGAGACTAATAAATCATATTGGAAGGCTGACTTGGTGGAGGAGGAAGGTATGTTGGTCTAGGGTCTTGCTCTATCTCATTTGTATTACTGAAGGAAGATTTCTTGACTGGGTTTTCCCCTATATAGGGGTTTTTCCCTGGCTATGCGCCTACATCTAGTGTCCTCGATCTTCGTGTTTTGTTTTTGGTAATTTCTTGATGAAATACAATAAAAGAAGAACATAATAAAAACAATAATAACTCAAAGAAATCATAATAATTATCAACAAGAGAAAATCTTTTTGCCTTTTTATTTTTTAACATGGTATTAGAGCCAAGGTGAAGAAGAAGAAAAAGGTAGCCTGAAGATCTATTGAGGAAAAATGAGATTGAAGGAAGATCATTAAAGGGATCATATAAGGGGATAATCCTACTATCGACAAAACTATGTCTAACTCAATGAAGGGAGAAAAAAAACTCGAAGGAGCCTCCAACTACAGGGCATGGAAAAAGAGGATAGATATCATCCTCAAGAAGAATAAAGTTTTGGATTTAGTTCAAGGAAAAATCAAGAAGCCTACAGATGAATCAAGTGAAGCAGAGAAAGCAAAGTTTAGAGGAACCAAAGTATTGGCCATGGACCTAATAGTGGATGGAGTAAAGGACAACCCCATTCCATATATATCCAACATAGAGTCCACTCAAGAAATGTATGAGGATCTATCAAAATTATTCATAATCAAGAACATTGGTCAAATTGCAAGCCTTAAGAATGAATTAAGAATTATTAACATGGCAAAAGACGATTTTGTGGCATCATTCTTTATAAGTATATCTAGAATCATAGATGAACTTCAAGCAATACATGAAATTTTACCAGAAAAAGGCCTCGTAATCATTTCCCTTCTAGGACTACGAACATCATGGAGTGCCTTTGCATCAAGAATCAATAGTTGGAAGGTTACTCCAACATTTGAACAAATGTGGAATGCATTTAGTCAAGAAGAAGCCAAAATATCGTTAGTAAGCAACAAGAAGGAGGATGGAGAGGAGAACATCTCAAATGCTTATTTCTTTTTTTGGTGATTCAATGGTAGGAATCAATGACTAGAACATATAACCATTGTTGCAACCAAATATACATAGTGTTATTGCCAAGGAAACCACCCCCTCCCCCCAACTTAATATGATAACTTGTAAACCATACCCAGGAAGTTTATCTAGGATTTGAATCGAGGGTGGGCAACATCATTGTCGTGAATCTCAACCACTTGGGCTACCAATAATGGGCTTCCTTCCCCCTAACATTTGACTACATTGTAAATATCCTTTTAAATATTTTAATGCATCTATTTACTTGCCTTATATGTACCAAGTATAGTTGATTTTCGTTGGAAAAATTTAGCTAAAGATGTGAGATGAGTGTTTTAATGTTCTTGGTATGTTTAGAGTGAGTAATTAACTTAGATATTATAAAATGTTGTGGTTGATATAGTTACCATTCTAAACATAAATTAAAAAAAATAAGAACTCCTAAAGCTACCATTAAGTATCCACTAACAATCCCCAAATTATATATTTATAATTACAGTGAACAAATATTCTTGAGCATGGTAATTAGGACCATCATTAAAAGATATCAACAACCTTTGAGAAATCTCAAAAAACAAAATATTTCTATGTCACCTTCTAGATTGGTAAAGATGGCAAGGTACCTTGATTCGGCAATCTTTTGTTTTGTGAATGCAGGGTGGTTCCTTGTCAAGGAAACACAACTTCCCATTAAGGGGTGATCCGGCCTTGCTTATTCACTAGAATATCCAAATAGTCATTCCACCCATAGTCAATTTGTTTGATACATCTTTATTGAAAACAATATTTAGTAGTTGTTATGGTGAATTTAGAAAAGTAATGTCCCATTTCTATGTTACACCAATAATGTTGCAAATAACTGTAAGTTGTGGATTAATTGCATCAAGGGAGAAGTGAGGTGCATTTTTAGTCTATGTCAAAAGAAGTAAGGTGCATTATATAGTCCACTTCTATGGGCGCTGTGGGATAGGGGTGGTCCATCAAGTCTTTATGTTAATGTGTTGAATTTGTGTAATAATACATTGAATCTAGATAATGCACTTAGTGCATTGGCTTTGGTGGCATTGGAGAAGTGATCACCCATATTTTCAAACTTTTCTTACTATCTTGCTTGCTCCTTGTCATAAATATATATTTGGTACTATTTTTAATTTCTTCAATGAAGACTGTATGAGATGATAAGACAAAACAATGATAAAGGATTGGAGGAGAAGATTGTGTTAATGAGGAGGATCATTGTCTTCAATTTTAGCCACAATGTTCTCTTAACTTCATTTTCTTCTTAATTTTCTTATAAGAAAAACTTTCCCAAGTACTAATTGTCCAATTCTGAAGTTACTGGAATTCCCATATAGGTGAATGGGGAGGTGTTATCACCTATATGAAATTCCAAGATTTGGGTTGTTTTAGTAAATTTTATTTTTGGGGTGTTAGGGTCCTATAATAATAGGATTCATAATTTTGAATTGGTTGTGGTTAGTCTTGTAATATTGTACATACTTTTGCGTTCTGAAAAATGTTTTCCATATTTAAAAAATAAAAAAATGTAAAGAGGGTATGTCCTAAAAGAATAATCTAAGGACAAAAAGAAAGAGAAAATGACAAAAAAAGTGAAAAATATGAACCTCAAAAGAAATAAAACAGATCATGAAAGTGTGCAAATTCAAATTCCACTACTTTTTACTTTACTATGAAAAATAAGGTTGTGTGCAACTTGTTAGAAATGCCACAATCCATGATGGTCAAACAGCTTAAGCTTGACTCATTCATGTTTTTAAATTTTATGTCGATAGATAGAGAATAAAGATCTAGCCAAATTGCTTAACCTTGATAGATCAGTAGTTAGGTAGAGAATAAAAATGTGCTCATAAGCTTAATTTGAGCCATTGAAAGTTATAAGGTTAGAATTAGATAGCTTGCTTATCAAAAGAAAAGGAAATAAAGGGTTTGCTAGCTCAAATGCACCCAATAAAGTGAAGAAAAAATGTTAGGATAAATAATGGGTAGGTATAAGAAAGGTTACAAATGTACAAGGTTGCTCAGTCAAAAGCACATTTATCATGCTTAATCCTACGTTTCATGTGTAGGATCGTTTATGAGTGTGAAAAGATGTTCACAAGATTGTTTGATTAACTTCCCTTCATTTCATTTCACCCCCACATACATACTTACTAATTTCCCCCTTATCTCATCATTTCTTTTTAAATACCCTTTTTCCCTTCATTTTGACCCTTAGCCCTTGGTTTCACACGTTTTCATAGTAAATTACCTTGCAAAACTCACCCCCTTACCCAAAACCCCTTTTCTCTAGTGTGAAACCCATTCCCCCATTGCAAATATTACCATCCCCCTTATTAATTTCCCTATTTCCCCTTAAAACCCATAAAAATCCCTTATCCTAAGTTTTTATCTCCCCCACAATATCTAATTAATTCCCCAATTCATATTTCCCTGACAAAAACCTTTTAACCCACCAACCCTTGGTGCGGTTAAGAAACCCCGCCACAATAAACCCTAGTCCCACTTTATTAAACCCGACCTTATATTTAATCCCTACTTTACTCATTAATTAATTACAATTATTTGTAATTAAACCCCCAGGCCCTGCAAATCCCAGTCCTAATCCCCTCTGTGCAACTTGACTGCGCGACAACCGTCCGATCTCCCACCCCCAGATTCGACAGTGCGCATCCATATCGTGCACATTCATTGTCTGACCGTTACCATCCCAAGAGCATGCGAGATTCACATTTTTACCCGGGCACTATTTTGATACGTGGCAGCCACACGCTAGATTGTGTGCTCTCAAGGAAATACCGTCTACCCTCCTGTTGTGGCCACCAACAACCCCCCTCCTTATAAAGTGCTATTGCTAGTACTAAATAAGTAGGGACCCTTAGTAATTTTTTTTTTTAATATTTTCTTTTAGATGAAACTTACAACATCATGGACTTAGGAAAATACTTTTGAAGAATCTAAAAAACCTAAGTTTCATAATGAAGAAAGTAAATTCTCTCCTTAAGAAATATCGCATCGCTCAAAGAATGATAGAGTATCTTCTAATGAGTTAAAATGATAAAAAATGCGAGATTGCGACGCAAAACTTCATCGCATCGCATGCATTAAAGAAACACTCACATTGAAAAACTTTAAAATTGTCGATATGTCATATCGCACATCGCGCATCGCAAACAAATCACATGAATTACACATAAATATTATTGCGATACTGCGATACTGCAAAGTTGCGATATTGCAATACTGGGATACTGCGAAGTTGCGATACTGCGACCTTGTGATAGAACAGTAAGATGCAATTGCGGTAATGCGATACAACGATCTACGATATCGCAAAGCAAGATCGCAAGACCTCTCCATCGCAGTTGGTTTTGGCTCATTATTCGAGAAAACGTTTTAGGCCAAGAACTGGGCATGCACTTTAATGCGAATCAATGAGTTGTTGCCAGTTGTTAATGAAGTATGGTGTTGTGTTTTTCGAAGAACTAGTTCACGTAAGGTGGCGTGTTTTGCATATATTCGGCATTTAAAGTTTTCTTGTCATTATTTTTATCATTGCTTCCACCTCAATTGTAAACTGCAGGGACAAAGGATGAAGCGTTATGCAAGGCAGTATGTAGAAAACTATGAGGAGGAAAGGCAGTACCCCAATGTCCATTTCAGAAGGCACACTTAATCCACTTAAGGGAGAGAAAGAGTCGCAGAACTCTTCTAAGGCATCGATCACAGATTTCTCATATACAACCATGGTTGAATGGGTACTGAACGATGTTGATATCAAAAACAGATAGTTTAATGCTCAGAGTCAAGAACTCACGGAATCACTATTTTTACAAATTTTGAGCTTTATATTCGATAAGAGAAAAAGGTGCAAGAGGCGAAAAACGCATCAGGGAAGCATGGATCAAGAAACAGAGGCAGTTTCCGATGCACGATTAGCGCTAATCGCGCATCGCTGAGAAAACTTGCTCGAAAAGGAAGGCTCCTAATTACTCAGTCACCTGCAAGCCCCAAAAATTGCAAGAAAGCAGCGATAGAAACAAATTGGAATCAGAAAACTAAAGGAAAGCAGAAGCAGTCCAAGGGTTAACCAAGTTGAAATGGGATTATTACCAGGTATACATGGTAATGCCACATAGTCATTGGATGACTCTCAAGTATATCATCAATTTTACTGAGAGGATAATGCCAGCTCTTGCCGATTCTGTTTTCTTAACTCAACCAAAGACGAAAGGCAGTTAGTCGACTCCACTCAGGAAAATACTGAATGCTTGCGACATTAAGGAGCAAATTTAGAAATAGTTAGATATTAGATTTAATTTTAGAAATAGTTTTGCTTAAAAAGAGGATGGTCATTTAAACCGAATCCTCAATTTCTATAAATAAGTTATTTAGTTAGTAGTATTTAAACCCTTCTCATGCATTTAGAGGAGGGTCCAGAAATTTATCAAAAACTTGTCCTCAGAACATGCACTTTTTCACCCTCAGAGGAGGTTTTGGTGAATGAATGGAATAGGGTTTATTTGATATCTGCTACTGATGTTTCACTTATGTACTCTTAGTGGATGTTAAATCAAGGAGAGATAAATCAATTGTCGCTTGAAGCTCATGAGTAGGACTAGTTATAAATGGTACTTTTATATCTTAACCATTTCTGCTTATGCGTTAAAGTGATATTTAGATTTCAGTTGTTTATATGTTACAGCATGGATGCCTGAGTTATCATTTGGCACTTTTGTAGGATGATAACTATTTGTTTATGCTTAGTGTATGAATAGCTCATTTATGCGATAAGTTTTTCACAACTGTTTCGTCTAACTTCTTATACGAAGTAGTTCATATTTATTGAATTATTTTCTTATAATAGCTGAATGATCTTCATTACCAGTTATTGTTTGAAATCTTTTTAGATCACATAGAAGAAAGATCACACCCCAGGTTAGCATAAATTTTGATGTTTTTATGTTTATTACAATACAACAGCGTAACATTATATTAGAATTAGAATAGAAGTATTCCATTTAGAACAGAAATACCCATCTTTCTCACACACACACACTGAATTGGGAAACTGGTCCCATATCCCCAGTCGGGCCCGCTATACCAAACGGATAAGGAGCTGCCAACCAAGGTCCGAACCGGGCGGGTATCCCCCTTGTTGTAGACCCGATCTTCGGGGCCTTCAACATATTTGGCGCTAGAAGGAGGGCCTGAACTATGAATGGCAAGTAAATCCAAATCAAAATACCATTCTGAGAGTAAATCGCCCTCACCATCTCCCCCAACTTCTCCATTACACTTAAATCCAAAGTTAAAATTCGCCAGAGCATCAACCGCTGCTACAAACCCTGAAATTTCGGAACAATATATTATAGAACCCCCTGAAGTCGAATCTTTGATTCACAAACTTCAGCGATTTTCCATTTCCCCTCAAAGATCTGATAAATCTCAGGGCAGCGTGACTTCCCAATATAATCTTGCTCATCCCCTAACCAGATTAAAGAGTGAAAAGTTTGGTGTTCGGCCAACCGAATTACCTCTTAGCAAAAGGAAAAGAGCAAGGAAATCACCTAAAGGGTCTGACAGTGAGACTCTTTCATCAACATCATCCATCTCAACCTCTTCACCGCGAAGTCAACCATCCACTCCTCCACTCCATACCATTATCAATCCACCTAGTGGAATCCCTACAACTCCTCCTTAATCATCTGCGATCATAATATCCTCATATTCCCAACCACAGGGATCATCTTCTACACTTCCCCCTGTTAGCAGTTCAGCAATGGCCCAGTCTCCATGGAATAACCCTGGGGCAGTCTTAATGCCCACACCCTTAAGTCAAATACTGGCCCATCCTGAGAAATGGCTGCCTAAGTTCAATCCCGAGGCAGGCATGCTAGCAGAAGAGCACATAAACAACTTTATGCTATCCATTAATCTCAACGGGGTTACTAATGAAGATTTTGTTGTTCGACTGTTTCCTTATACTCTGCAAGGAACAGTCGGATCGTGGTATTTCTCATTACCCTCTGGATCTATTACTAGTTGGGACATCTTCCAAGACCAATTCCTAACCAAGTTTGGTGACGATAGGTCTACGGCAATGTTAATCGATGACCTATCCAACCTTAGGGCCGAATCTAGAGAGCCGATCAAAGACTTCAATCTACATTTCAATAAAATTCTAAAAAAAAATTCTACTGCTTCACAGCCCAGCGAGGAAGTGCGATGTGAATGGTATATCACTGCTTTAACATCAAACATAACAATCTTCGTGGACAGGACAAACAAAATAACCTTAGCCGAAAACATGAAAGAAGTAGAAAAACATATAATAGCTCTAGAGAAGAAGTCCGCGATAGAGGAATGAAAATATAAAAAGGTCACCTTCAAAGAAGAGTCCAAGAAGAAACAAGCAAAAGATCCATTCGATTTGGAGGGATTGCAAAAAGTTCTGAAGACCATGTCCAATGAAATGGTCGACATAAAAAAGCAAGTAGCAGAAAATTCTTCAAAAAGGCTCTACAGAGCTTTTAAAAGAGGCCCGTCCATGGATTCAAGGCCACCCAATGCTATTACAAGTGCTAAATCCGAGGAAGAGGAAGAGGAAATTGCCACTAAAGGGAAAATTGATGATGAAGAAGTTGTATAATTACAAGGAATGTGGGATTTCATCCTCCCAGAGGAAGAAGATCAAGAAGTATTCCTAGTTAACACACAAAGTAGAAACCAGCTTGATCCTCCCCAAACTACCCCAAAGCCAAAGAGCGCAAGCTCTGAAACAAAGGATAAAGTCACAAAAAAGAAAACGACATCTAAAGTGACTCAAACTAGCCCGGTCGAAACAGATTCACCAACTCCATCTAAAGCATTGATCGTCTCGAATGAAATGGAGTACAATATTATAGAAGGCATGAAAAAGACTAGGGCCAACATCACTCTCTACGAATTGAGCAAGCTAAAGCATCAACAAAAGATAACGATGAAAGAATTACATGCTGTGCCAGTTGCACCTTTGCCTGCCGCTGTAATTTCTCAAGATTCCCAGAACATGGGAAGACCTCCAACTAATACGACTAACAAGATTGATCCAAACAACATCATTTTAATTGGAGGAAGATCGAGATCTCATACTCCCCCTTTTCTCCTTACTTATGAAATTTTTAACAAAAATGTACATAATTGTTTAGTGGATTCAGGTCCATCATCGAATATTTTACCAAAGTCCATATGCACCAAATTAAACGTTCAACCATAGAAATCCGCTATTCGCATTGTTCAGCTAGATCAATCTCAAGTCGAAGTCATTGGCGAACTAAATCAAGTAACCATAAGGCTGTCATCCAACCCAAAGGTATGTCAAGTTATTGACATTTTAGTCACTGATATCCCTTAATTTTATGGCTTAATTCTTAGCAGGGATTGGTCAGAAAAACTGCATGGATACTTCGCAACTGACTGGTCACACATGTGGCTGCCTTACAATGGTAAGCCAAATCAAATAAAAGTTGAACACGAATTACATCAGAAGTACATAGTAATGGAATTAGAGGGGGAAAATGAACCAGTAGCATATAACAGTAGCATAATTGGCAATTACTTAGTGGATTTTTTTCTCGGCAATTTTAATGCTCATACGTCACCTTATTTAGAACATTTTGTTTTATCCCAAGTCGAAAGTTTTTCTCAAACAGATAGTTCAAAATGTATCAATTTCTTAGATAGACCTATAAATAAATCTTTGTTTTGGAAATTATTTTTTGATGGCTCTAAATCTAACGAAGGAGCAGGAGTAGGATGTGTGCTAATTAGTCCAGAAGGAGATAAAATCATGTTAACATGCATGCTCGAATTTGATTGTACCAACAATATAGCAGAATATGAGGCTTAGTCCAAGGGTTGTACAAAGCAATCGGGTTAAACATAAAGTACCTCCAAGTCTTCGGAGACTCTGAAATTGTAGTCAGACATGTACAGAATACTATACATCGCTTATCAGGTCATTTAAAACACTATCAAGCGCCGACCTTTTAGCTAACGTAGCTTCTAAGATCATTCCTTCTGAAGATTTTAGTCCAGATAGATTCTCAATAAAATTAATCTTTAGACCATCTATTCCTGACAACATCACAAATTGGAGAATATTCAACGACGATCCTGATATCGTAAATTTCCTTACTTCTGAAGGATCCTACTCCAACCACATAATTTATGAAGACCAACATGATCGACAATTACAACAAAACAACACTAACAATGCTATACCTAAATCAGTGGTCAAGTTAGAAGATCTGTACGATTTGAAAGATCGATTTAAAAGGTCTACCAATTCAAAGCTCCAAAGTTCAACTTTGAATTATGAATTAGTAAACTTAGGAACCGATGCCAAACCCCAAAACATAAATCTAGGCCTCGGCCTAGCCCCTGAAGAAAAACTAGCATATATTCGTCTTTTGAGCAATACAAAACGTTTTTGCTTGGAACTATGATGAACTCAAAACATACGACACTTCTATCATCCAACATATTATTCCAATGACCGATAACAAAAAACCTATCCAACAAAAATTGAGAAAGATTCATCCCAACTTAGAAAATCAGATAAAAACCGAACTCAATAAGTTGTTGAAAGCCAAGATAATATTTCCCGTCAGACATTCTAAATGGGTCTCCAATATGGTACCTGTTAGAAAGAAAAACAGAGATATTAGAATTTGTATTGACTTTCGAAATCTTAATAAGGCCTGTCAAAAAGACAATTTTCCCTTACCACCTATGGAATAGATATTGCAGGTAGTGGCGGGCTCAGAATTAATGTCTTTCTTGGATGGATTTTCAGGATACAATCAAGTTTTGGTACATCCTGATGATCAATTGAAGACCACATTTAGAACTAAATGGGGCACATATGCATATCGAAAGATGCCATTTGGTTTGATTAATGCTGGTGTCACATTCTAGAGAGCCATGGATATTGCATTTAAAGGTTTGGTCAATAAATCTGTAGTAATTTATTTGGATGATATAACCGTGTACTCCAAGAAACGAGACGACCATCTCAAAGACTTGAAACAAATCTTCCAATGATATTTAAGGTACAGAATTTCACTTAACCCAAAGAAATCTTTTTTCACATTAAGTGAAGGGAAAATTCTAGGATTCATAGTGTCAGAAACTGGAATTCACATCGATTCTGACAGAATCAAATAAATTTCTGAAATATCCCTACCTCATAACAAAAAAGCCATGCAATCTTTCCTTGGTCAAATCAATTTTGTAAAGATATTTGTTCCAAATTTTTCACGAATCATGTCTCCTTTACAAACCATGATAAAAAAGAACTCTAATTTTAAATGGGGCTAAGATGAACATGAAGCTTTCAGCCTGATCAAACATGCTATGATTAATGCTCCATCTTTAGCAACTCCGAATTTTTCAGAGCCTTTTATTTTATACACATTTGCCTCAGATAGGTCATATGCTGCGATACTCACTCAAACAAATTAAGAAAAGGCGGAATCACCAATTGCTTTTTTCAGTTCAAATTTGTAGGGTGCTGAATTAAATTACTCAGATGTGGAGAAACAGGCTTATGCTATTTTCAAAGCAATCAAATACTTTAGACCTTTTCTACTCAAAACCCATACCAAAATTATAGTACCATTTCCGGCGGTGAGGAATCTTCTAGTACAAAAGGATGTGGGTGAGAAGAGGGCCAATTGGGTAACTGCCTTACAAGAATATGACATACAAATTAAACCAGCAAACATTGTAAGAGGTCAAGGATTTTGCAAAATGCTGGCTGGAGCGTCGCAAATTTATGAAATTCCATCTGTAGAGGTACAAGTGTGCGAGGTAAGCCTAAACGATGAAGAGTCATTATACGCTGATATCATTTATTATCTTAAGAATGGATATGCTCCTTCATACCTCGATCATACTAAGAAAATAACTCTAAGGTTGAAAGCCAAACAATATCAGCTTATGAATGATATTCTTTTTAGAATGAATTACAATTTTGTTCTCCTTAGATGTCTTGAAAAATCTGAAGCTGATAAAGTTTTGTAGGAACTCCACGATGGGCCAGCAGGCGGACATTATGTTGGAGATGCTACTACACATAAAATCTTGCGCGTAGGGTATTAGTGGCCCAGGTTATTCAAAGACTCGCACAGTGACATGAGGAAATGTCAAGTCTACCAAACTACTGCTGGGAGACAAAAGAACCCATTCTTACCACTACAACTAGTTAACATCAACCAACCTTTCAGTCAGTGGGGATTGGACATAATAGGTGAGATCATTTCTCACTCTTCCAAGCAGCATAGATATATCCTTAAAGCAACAAATTATTTTACTAAGTGGGTAGAAGCAGTTCCACTCAAAACAACTAATGCTGAAAATATCATTGAGTTCATAGATCAATTTATAATCACCAGGTTTGGATTACCTTCCGCTTTAATGTTCGATAATGCATCATACTTTTCTGGAAATGCAATGACTGAATTTGCACTTAAAAGAGGATTCAAACTTAAATATTCGGCCAATTATTATCCACAGGGAAATGGGTTAGCTGAGTCTACAAATAAAAGCCTAATCAGGATTATCAAAAGAATAGTAGACCAAAATCATAAAAATTGGCATAAATCCTTAATATACGCTCTATGGGTAGACAAAATAATGAGAAAAGCTTCCATCAGCACTCCTCCCTTTAATTTAGCTTATGGGAGAGATGTAGTTCTTTTGACTCATTTAGCAATTCCTTCTTTGTCTCTAGTTCAATAAATTGATGAAGTACCAACTTCCTCATTACACTTAAGGCAAATGGAAATAATCAAATTAGAAGAACAACGAGAACAAGCTAAGAAAGTGCATGCTCATCATCAAGCACTAGTAAAATCCTCTTTTGATTCAAATATAATGACCAGAAAAGATTTTCAGGTGGGAGATTTAGTTTTAAAATGGGACAAGGCACACGAAGAAAAGGGAAAACATACAAAATTTCAAAGAATGTGGCTTGGTCCTTTTCAAATTGTAGAAGTCGTAGGTCCATCGACATTTGTGTTACAGGATTTAGCAGGTAAAAGAGACTCTTTTCCTATCAATGGACAAATTCTTAAGAAATATTTTCCATAGAAGATTATTCTTCTATTTCGTAGAGTAATAGTTTTTCTTTTTCATAATAAAACCAGTTGTGAATGGTTACATTAGGCATTTACGAAAAAGACACCAACTCTCTTTCAGATTTTGATTTTTCGCTTGTATAAATAGCAAATCTTTTGGAAGATTGATCTTTATTATTGAAAGATACAGTTAAAGACTCTAACCTAGATATGACACTAGTTTCAACTTCATAAAGCTTTAATGAAAACAACCTTTAGTGAAGAAATTGTTTTATATCAGCGCAATGAAAGGTATCAATAACAAAATAAAGATTCTCTATAGAGCAACTACTTCCAAAAACTCTATCATTATCGTCCAGAGCTATCTAAAGAAAACAATGACTTCCTCCCTGCTAAGGAAATCACAACTTTCAGAGGAACAACCTAAGGATACACTTCATCTTGAAGAATGAGAGGTCTCATCACGATCCGGCTTATCATAATCACATATATTATAACTTGCTGACTTTGCCAAAGACTGCATACCACAACAGGGCAATGACTCAAGATTGTTACAATCAAGAGGCAAGGGGTCTCATCACGAGCCAACTTGTTTAGCAAAGTTATAAATCGAGTGAATGATTGTGTCATAAATTGGCTATCAAACCAAGACATTGTTATTTAAGAATAAAAAAGAAAATCAAAGCAATAAGTAAGGATGTGAATTTTTCTTTGAGAGTTGTAGGTTTCTTTAAGTAGGATACACGATCATTGCTGGGTAACAGGTAACCCTATCGAGGCTATAAACGCCTACTGGTAGCAGAGGCTCTATCTACGACAAATGAGCATATTTAAAAATGGTTTACAGAGAATACTTTGTTTTATCTTTACAGACCAAGTAATGACTGATGTAAACACAAGGACTAACTTGAGGCAGCAAATAATCAAAGTTGAAAATAGCTAAAACAAAATGTCAATGACAGGTTAGAGCATAATGTACTTTATCTTTCCATAATAAAGTTTAATTTTCTGAAAAATTTTCTGTTTTGGAAGCTGAAAAAATCCAATAAAAACACAAAGATAACTGGTTCTTCCAAGTGAATCGCCAATTGTTGTGGCCACCAACAACCCCCCTCCTTATGAAGTGTTATTGCTAATACTAAATAAGTGGGGACTCTCAGTAAAAATCTAAAAAATCAATTAGTGTTATATTTTCTTTTTAGATGAAACTTACAACATCATGGACTTAGGAAAATACCTTGAAGAATCTAAAAACAAAAATGCTAAGTTTCATAATGAAGAAAGTAAAATTCACTCCTTAAGAGATATCGCATCACACAAAGAATGATAGGGTACCTTCTAATGAGTTAAAATGATGAAAAATGCGAAATTGCGACGCGAAACTTCATCACATTGCATACATTAAAGAAACACTCACATTGAAAAACTCTAAAATCGCCGATATGCGATATCGCATATCGCGCATCACAAAAATCACATGAATTACACATAAGGATTATAACAATCTGTGATACTGCGGTACTGCGATACCGCGACACTGCAAAGTTGCGATGTTGTGATATTGCGATACTGCGACCTTGCGATAAAACAACACAATGAAATTGCGATTTGCGATACAGCGATCTGCGATGTCGCAAAGCAAAATCACAGGACCTCTCCATCGCAGTTGGTTCTGGCTCATTATTCGAGAAAACTTTTTCAGCCAAGAGTTGGTCATGCATTTTAATGCGAATAAATGAGTTGTTTCTAGTTGCTAATGAAGTATGGTGTTGTGTTTTTCGAAGAATTAGTTCACGTAAGTTGACATGTTTTGCATATCTGCGACATTTAAAGTTTTCCTGTCATTATTTTTTATCATTACTTCCACCTCAAATGTAAATTGTAGGAAATAAGGATGAAGCGTTATACAAGGCAGTATGCAGAAAACTATGAGGAGGAAAGGCAACACTCCAATGTCCATTTCGGAAGGCACATCTAACCTACTTAAGGGAGAGAAAGAGCTGCAAAACTCTTCCGAGGCATCCATCACAGATTTCTCATGTACATCCGGGATTGAATGGGTACTGAATGACGCTGATACCAGAAACAGATGGTTTAATTCTCAGGGTCATGAGCTCACGGAATCACTATTTTTACAAATTTTGAGCTTTATACCGAATGAGAGAAAAAGGCACAAGAGGCGAAAAACGCATCAGGGAAGCCTAGATCAAGAAACAGAGGCAGTTTAATCGTGCATCAGTAAGAAAACTTTCTCGAAAAGGAAGGCTCCTAGTTACTCAGTCACTTGCAAGCCTCGAAAATTGCAAGAAAGCAGTGATAGAAACAAACTGGAAACAAAAGACTAAAGGAAAACCAGAAGCAGTCCAAGGGTTAACCAAGTTGAAATGGGATTTTTACCAGGTATACATGGTAATGTCACATAGTCATTGGATGAATCTCAAGTATATCATCAATTTTACTAAGAAGATAATGCTAACTTTTGTCGATTCTGTTTGCTTAACTCAACCAAAGATGGAAGACAGTCAACCGACTCCACTCAGGAAAATACTGAATGCTTGCGACATTAAGGAGCAAATTTAGAAATAGTTGGATAGTAAGTTTAATTTTAGAAATAGTTTTGCTCAGAAAGAGGACAGTCATTTAAACCAAATCCTCAATTTCTATAAATAAGTTATTTAGTTAGTAGTATTTAAACCCTTCTCATGCATTTAGAGAAGGGTCCAGAAATTTATCAAAAACTTGTCCTCAGAACATGCACTTTTGCACCCTTAGAGGAGGTTTTGGTGAATGAATGGAACAAGGTTTATTTGATATTTGCATTTGATGTTTGCTACTGATGTTGCACTTTTGTACTCTTACTGGATGTTAAATCAAGGAGAGATAAATCAATTGTCGCTTGAAGCTTATGAGTAGGACTAGTTATAAATGGTACTTTTATCTCTTAACCATTTCTGCTTATGCGTTAAAGTGATATCCAGTTTTCAGTTGTTTATATATTACAACATGGATGTTTGAGTTATCATTTGGCACTTTTGTATGGTGATAACTATTTGTTTGTGTTTAGTGTATGAATAGCTCATTTATGCGATAATTTTTCACAATTAGTTCATCTAACTTCTTATACGAAGTAGTTCATCCTTATTGAATTCTTTTCTGATAATAGCTTAATGATCTTTATTACCATTTATTGTTTAAAATCTTTTTAGATCACATAGAAGAAAGATCACACCCCGGGTTAACATAAATTTTGATGTTTTTCTGTTTATTAGAATACAATAGCATAGCATTAGATTAGAATTAGGATAGAAGTATTCCAGTTAGAACAGAAACACCCATCTTTCTCACACACACACACTGAATTGGGAAACTGGTCCCATATCCCCAGTCGGACCCGCTATACCAAACGGATAAGGAGCTGCCAACCAAGGTCCAGACGGGGCGGGTATCCCCCTTATTGTTGACCTAATTTTCGGGGCCTTCAACAGGTTTATAGACCTTTTTCACACAAATGTTTCTTTCAAGAACCTAGGGAACTCATTCCCTATTGCACTCTTCAATAGGGCCTTAGCTGGGGTTGATGTGGCTGTCGATCTTTCATCAAACTCTGCTCAGCTCCTGCAGTTTGATTTTTCTAGAATGGGGGGATTGAATATAATTGTAGAGTAGAGGTTGTAGCTTTATGGGGAGTTCTCCAATACACAGTATGGCTCACCATCCATGAGATCAATATTGTTGGGATTCAAAAACCGTCGTGAAATTTTCTCTTGAAATTCCCTCCCTCCATCATTGGATAGCTAATAGCATAGACCTACTGCTTGTTTTCATTGACATCTCCTTCCTTCATGGGTTATGGTAACAAAACTTGGAGAGAAATGCTCTCTCCAAACGCATGGTCTACCTCTACAGTGGACATATATATTTTTGAGCTTGAGTTGTTAGTGACATTGAATCCTTTGCGTCCTAGTCTGGATTCATTTTTTTTTTTTACGCATTTTGCTCTATTAGCTGTTTGTTTTGCCTCTGCAAGGTATCTTGTATTCTAGGTATTCTTTGTCTCGCTCTCATGATTTCAAAATTCACTTTTTTTTTTTTGATCCATCTCTGTCAATACTGACTTTCAGCTGACAGCTTTGATGTTCTATTTCCATGGGAAGTCTGAGAACTATGCTATCGATCTCCAGGTTTACAAAATTGTGTAACTTCCTCTTTTAGTTTATAAAGGAAGTTTGATTTTTTCCAATGTAAGATTTTTGCGTAACACTGTCAGCCCATAACACATTAAATAGCCCTAAGTTTGATTTTTTCGATTGAAAAACAAGATATTCTATGGAGAAAAATTAAATGTCAATTAGGCAATATACCATAGGCCAATTCAAGAACCAACTGCAGAGTGGTCGAAGCATAATAGTACTAGGAAAAGGATATGGATTCAAGTCTTAATGCCACATAGTTTACACAACGCAAATTATTCTCGACCGTGTTCTAATCATTCGTATGGAGGGAATTTTATGTGAAAGACAAGAAGAGGGAGCCATTGCAAAGGGAAGAATCACCATTAAAAGTGACAAGCCCTTATTTTAAAAGCTTCCTTAAAAAAAATCATTGTCACACTCGACTAATTCTCATTTGCATACAAGTGCTTCTAATGGTGAAGGAAGGTAACCGTGTAATTTCATTTTATTTTACATATGGAAAGGTGTCCGACATTTAATATTTTATGGAAAAGGAGATGGTTTTGAAGAAGTGCTTCTAATGGTGAAGGAAGTAAGCGCATACTTTCATTTTCTTTCACATATGGAAAGATGATGGTTTGAACAAGAAATTTTAACAACATTCCTTACCATAAAGGCACTTTCTAGTATTTGATTATTATTTTTAGAACTAATAAAAATGTTAATTCCAAGGTGCATATGGGTGAAGTGTTTGAAGAGGTGACAGTAAAAGGTGGTGTTTTGGCCATTTATTCATACGTGAGGAAAATATTTATAAAAGGTGAAAATTTCGAGTAAGGTATCTTTTTGGGTCCACACATCTTTGAAACATAAAGTAAAGTTTGGGAAGGTTTAGTTATGTACTGGAAATCTGTCAAGGTCTTAGTTACTACTGAAAAGTGATGAGTAGTCCAAGTGGTTTGTAAGAGAGTTATGTTAAGTTATATTAATGTTAGAGATAAAATTAAGTAGAATAAAAGAAATTTATGAAACGTTTTTGAGATTTTTATGTAATGGGTTAAAGTTAAAGTTAACTTATTAATCTCATGAATTGAATTTAAGCGTTTAAGTTGGAGGAAAGTTAAAATTTGAGTTATGAAATCATCTATATATATGGAATAAAAGGGTGAATTTTCAGTTATACCAAACACCCAAGGTCTATTGAGAAAAAAAGTTGGCATCAAGTTGGAAGTTTGGAATCAAAAGGAAAAATAAAGTCATAAATCAAGCCAATATTGAGTCAGGACAATGGGGCATCCATTAACGTCATGAACCTAGAAATAAACATATTTTATATAATTGCAAGTGATAAGAAAGAAGAAAAAATAGACTTTGATAGAGATGATGTAGTGGAAATGAAAACTCCATAAATGAACCAAGGAAAAGAAGAAACATATGACTCCAAGAAAAAAAGCAAGTGACAAAAGGAAGAAGGATGATGCAGAAATAAAATAATGTAGAATCTAAGAGAAAATATGATTTGTGTTTTAAATCCTTAACGCAAAGGTACCATACAGAGAAGCAAAGATGAAGGAACAACTTCTAGCTATGGTTGTGTAGAAGTTGTTGGGACAGCTCCATAGCTACAAATGTGGGTAGAGTTGTCTAGAGAAAAGAGTAAGTGAACCTCTTAAGAAGAAATGAGAAGGTGCAAAAGTCTACAACTATGAAAAATGAAGAGCAGAGGAAGCTTATAAGGTTATAGCAAAAGGAACCAGAATACCAAAAGGCCAAGTTCAACAAGAGAAGCTTAGAGGTATTGTGTAGAAGGGTGAAACAAACTTGTTGCTACAAAGGCTCTTTGCAACTCATAGTGAGCATGTAGAGGCTTACAAGAGGAAAATTTAGAGGAGATTAGACTATAGATAGTTAGAAAAAGGTTAAGAAGAAATCCACAATAAAGTGAAAGAAGATAGAGACTCCATGACAAAAAGAGATGACAAATATAGTTGAAAAGGATGGAATTTTGTAGGAGAACAAAAGGAGAAAATGGTGAAAATGCAAGGACAATAATGCAAAGAAGCTGAAGGAGGAAATGACAGAAAATGACACAACCAAGTAGCAGAAGTGAAGCAGTGAAAGGCATGAAGCAAAAGAATAAAGGTATAAATAATGTCTTGTGTGGTAACAAATCAATGAATAAACATACCTAACAATTTAAATGGCCCTTAGTGAAGAATATTTTGATGATCTCAAGTTGAAAGTTAAGAGAGTGCTTGTACCTAAGTCGTATGTGATGTAAATCTATGAGACAAGAGAAAGTTTGCCCTTAAAGGTTGTAGTAAGTCTGTAACCATATTGTAAGGGTTGTTGGTTTGCCAAAAACTACTTATCATCATGTGTTGTAGGTTATTCAATGCAAGAAGCTCAAGTGTCAATTTGAGGTTGTTAGGAGTGACCATTGAGTGAGAGGGAAACTAAGGATAGAGTTTGCAACGGCTGAAGAATGCATGGTCAGGAGACCATGAAATGTTTCATTCATTGGGAATATGATCCAAGAGCATTAACAACTAGCTTATGGATGAGCCAGAAACATGATTGAGAGATGATGACATAGATGGAAAGGGGAAAAATAGTTATAGGTAAAGGTATTTGTGATACAAAGAATGTGTGATGAACCATGTACAAGAAGTTTCCTAGAGGACCAATGAATGCAACAACTAACGACCCATATACTCTGATGGATGGTTATTCTTTGTTATGAACTTCAACATATACTTATGTTTGCGATAGAAAAGTAAAAGTGGAGAAGAAGACCAAAGATCAACCAAAGACGAAGAAAAAGGACAATAAGAGAGAAAAAGAAGACCAATTTAGTAATCATTAAAAAATGGGATATTAAGAAATGATCCATATTTGTAAAGTGTTTTGAAAATATAATAATGTAGACTTATTATAGAAACAACTACATAGGAATTGGAGATTGGGAGATTTGAGTGATTATACGGATGATATTGTTGAGAAAACCATGGAGAGATAGTGAAGCATTCATAGGAGATAGCTAGGGAAATTGTTAATAAAATATTGGAACAAATTTTTCATTTATGATGTATTAGTTTTGGTCACTTTAACTTATATAAAGGGACCATCTTTACGCTAAATGTAACATAGCAATAATGATTTAATTAATAGAAAATTCCCTAAAGGGGAATGACAACATGCTCCTTGTGTCCCTTGCTTTAATTTTTGTTTATGTTATCGATTTTCTACAAATGTTGTGGAATTATAAAAAAAGACAAAAAATAGTGAAGTCTGTGCTGCTCCATAGACATCCACACTAAATGAGGAGCTTTGTTGTAGTTACAATTTTCCTTTCTTATTTTGTTATAAAAAGATAAATTCAGAGGAAAAACAAAAGAAAAAAGGATGGAAATTTTGTATAGGCTAAAAAAAAAAGAAGCAAATATATACATAATCCCTTTTGCAGAGTTATTTTTATTATATGCAAAGGCCTAACATGACAAGGAAAAAAAAAAGAGTGTGAACATTGTAAAACTATAGACAAATAGGTCTAACCACTAAAAATTTAAGGATTAATAGGGGTTAAACATCAAGTATATCGACCCATTATTTCAAGGGAAGTGGAGATAGCATGATTTTGGACAACAACCCCTTGTCAGGTTTTAAAAGTAGGGCTCTCTTCAAAAAGTGGAAACAACCCCACTAATTGATAGATCAATGGTTAGCATTAATTGCAACACCCCTCCCTTTTTTCCCGAAACCACCTTGATAGGGTGTCACAAACTATTAAGTGGATTATTAATACTATTTATCGAAAGCTAGAGAGATGCCACCAAACGTACCACATAGATGGCATGTTAGGTGAGCGTTCACTTCACGTCACCACTCCACATGATCATGCTAGCTAATTACTCCATGTCACCTACATTCAATCCATTTCATTTCCCCATACTTGCTAACGTCCCTAACCTCTATTTCCCACTCTTTCCACAAAGGTTAACATGAGTATTTGTAGACTCTGTTATGGTTGTATGATTTTGTCCGTTGGTGTCAACGGTCAATTCTCCCAACTCCCTATAACCATTCGCTGACACTTTCTTCCTTGCCAGCTAATTCAAAGCCTGCTCTCATATTTTAAATAATTTCAGCCATGAAGAAACAAGCTCAGAAGCATGTACCCTCCCCTTCACCCAACAATACTTAATTGACAAAAATGTTTATAAACATGATTTCACTATTCTTTTGACATCGTAGAGTGTAGGTTTTAACCCTATACAGAAATTACCTGCATATGAATTCAAAAAAACATAAAATAAACAATGTCGAGAGCATAAAACATAAAACTGCTACACACAAAGATTTTCCCCTGGATCCCAAAACCGGGACTACTAGAATGATTTTTCATTGTATTCCTTTCAATGTTACAATACATATATATACATGATGAAGCATTTGAAAACCCCAATCCATTACCCTTGGATTAAAACATAACCATAGTTTCCTTGACTGGATCTACAAGATACCATGTACAGAAAACCATCATGCCCAATACCATGTGCAAAACCCATGAACAAAACCATAGGTAGGTCCACCCACCTAATATAGGGTCCAAACAAAAAAATCCTGGGGCATTGCCCCAAAACCTGTAGAAGGGGGCTATTGCCCCCCTCAAACCGCATTCTCCCACTTGTCGTTTTCTTTTCCACATAAGGAGTCACAGGAGAGCTTAGTGATTGGTCCAGCCCTACAAAACCCATTATTTCTCTACACCAAAAGAACTTCTCAGTGCTCACAAAATTTTTCAATGCATCTGCAATATTCTTCACTGTGTCCACCTTTACCAGCAACACCTTTTACTCTTCAACCACATCCCTAGGAAAGTGATACTGAACATAAATGTGCTTTGTCTTTGAATGATAAGCATGTTTCTTTGCCAGGAAAATTGGACTTTGGTTGTCACAACCTATCCTTATATCTCATTATACTAACCCCATACTTGAATAGAATCTCTGCAACCAAACTACTTTCTTGCTTGTATGAGCCACTACAAACTGTCTCTTTCTCATCCAATTGACTACACCTCAAAATAGGTTAAACACATACCCACTTGTAGATATTCTCTAATCCATATCTCCATCCAAATATGCATCAACAAAGCCAGGGATGTCCATAACTCTATCCAATCCTGGTCTTCCTTGGTAGCACAGACCGTAATCAATAGTACCACGCAAATACCTCAAAACCTGCTTCACTATTGTCCAATGCTCCTTCCCTGGTTTTGAGATAAACTTGCTCAATACTCCCACTGCATGTGCAATGTATGGTCTAGTAAAACCCATTGCATACATCAGGCTACCAACTACACTTGCATATGGAACATGGGACATGTCCTCTTCCAATTCTTATGTCTTGGGACATTGTTCACCCAATAACTTTACAACTATAGGAAGAGGAACCTTTACTAGTTTACAATCCTGCAATTTAAACCTCTGCAGTATTGTCTCAACGTACTTCCTCTAGTTTAACCAGAGCTTGCTCTTTACCCGATCGCATTTAATTTCCATGCCCAAAATATAGTTCGCACCACCAAGATCTTTCATGTAAAATTGGGAGGATATTTGTGTCTTCAAATCCTAGATAATTTATTTATTATTTCTAATCAACGTACAAGACCAAATAAATAACACAGTCACCAGTTAATTTAAAATACACATAGTGATCTACTTTGCTTCTGGTGAAGCCAAGTCCCTATATAAATGTATCAATTTTCTGATACCACATCCTTGGTGATTGTTTTAACCCATACAAAGAATTTTTTAACTTGCATACCAGTTCTTTCTTACTGCTCAATGCAAAGCCTTTAGGTTGCATCATGTATATTGCTTCCTCCAGATCTGCGTGAAGAAATGTTGCCTTCACATTCATGTGTTGTACCTTAAAATCAAAAGTAGCATCAACTGATAGAAGTAATGTAATAGAAGCTACCTTAGCAACAAGAGAAAAATATCATCAAAATCAATTCCCGACACCTGAGAACAACCTTTTGTTACCAACTAAGCTTTGTATTTCTCCACCTTGCCTTCTACATTCATCTTCTTCTTAAACACCCATTTTCTTCCAATGGGTTTCCTCCCATCTAGCAACTCTACCAGATCCAAACCTCATTTTTGTCCAACGATGCCATTTCATCAACCATGGCCTCTTTATAGAGTTTTTCATCCTTTGAATCTACTGCTTCTGTGATATTTCTGGGATCATCATCAGTATAGATAATGAAAAAATTGAACAGAAAAAAGTTTAACTATACCTTTATGGATGCCTTCTATCTCGAACTGATCTTCTCAAAGCTGCAGTTCATGGCTCTTCATCTTTTAATTCTTGTTTTGTTGCAGAGTTTGATTCTTCCTCCTTTAGCTCAAACTCTATCTTCTCAGGTTCCTTTGGTAGGAATTCATGTTTATTAACATCTTTTACCTCTCTAAACACCACGCCTTGATTGTACACAACATTCCATGTTTTTGGGCTCCAAAGCTTATAACCTTTTAAACAATCCTTATATCCAAAAAACACACACCTTTCAGATTTACTATCCAACTTAGTTTTTTTCTCCTTTGGAACATGTACATATGCATCACAGCCAAATATCCCCAGAGGTGAAAGAGAGGGTTTATTACCAGTCCATACCTCATGTGGAGACTTATCCTCCAACACACATGAAGCTGATCTATTAACCAAGTAACATGCAGTCTCCATTGCCTCTGCCCATAATTCATGTCCTAACATGGCCCCACTGAGCATGCTTCATGCCTTTTCCATCAATGTCATGTTCATTCTTTCTCCAACTTCGTTTTTTTGAGGTATTTATGGAGTAGTATTTTTTTGTGCTATACCAAATTTCTTATAGAACTCTTCAAATTCCTTCTTATAGAACTCTCCACCATGATTTGTCCTCAGCACCTTTATCTTATTCTTAGTTTCATTTTCCACCGGACCCTTAAATTCTTTAAACCGATCAAAGACTTCAGATTTCTTCCCAAGGAAATATATCCATGTATTCCTTGAGAATTAGTATATAAATGATACATAGTACACAGACTTACCCAATCATGGAACCAACATAGGTCCAAACATATCGTTGTGCATAAGCTCTAATATCTCTTTCTCCCTCTTAGCACTAGAGGGAAAACTCACCTGATTCTTCTTCCCACATACACAATGTTCATAGAAATTGAAATGCAAAGAGAAATTAGAAATACCTTCTACCATATCATTACCATGAAGTATCAAAAGTACATTATCTCAAATATGTCTAAGCCTTTGATGCCATAGCATGATATTTTCTCCAGATGCCACTAGATTTTCTGCTCCACTTTCAAGAACAACAAAATTGTTGCACCTATCAATAACAATACTACCCACAACCTTGTACATAGTTCCAATTTGAACTCTCCAAATCAATGGTAGTGGCCCCCGAACTTTCTTACAGGTATCCTTCTAGAACACTATTTTTACACCTCAATCATCCATCTTTGTTACAAAAGTCATATTTATGGCCAATGCAGGAATATGTAGAACACATGAAAGTGTTCTAATCCTTCAACATTGCCACTTGAGCTTGAATTTTCCATGAGCAATGATTATAGCCTTCCTCTCATCCCCTAAGAAGACATCACCACCATCATATTTCTCATACTCACAGAACCACTCCCTATGGGGAGTGAAGTGAAAGAATGCACCTGAGTCAATCAACCGTGGCCTCATGATCTACATGTATACTTGAATAAAAAGCCAAATACACATCCCCACCTTTATCTAAGGTGGTTTTTGTCTCTGTATAAGTAGCATCAACAGATCCCTTTCCTTTCTCAAGAGGTTTAGATCTACAATCCTTTTTGAACTGTCATTCATTTCTGCATTTCCTGCACACCTTTACAGGTTTTCCTAGATATTTAGATTTCCCACTTGAGAACTTTTTTTTTATTCTAGGATTGTCCTCGTACAAACAAGGCATGTCCATGTTGGCCCTCCGTATTTTAACATCTCATACCCTCTGACACTAAGGATGAGACTATTTCATCAAACTTCAAGGAATTTGTATTACTTCTTATTGCAACAACCAGACTATCCCACAAATCTAGTAGAGAACACAACAAACTGATGCACTTATCTTCATATAAAATTTTAATATCAACATATAAAAACTGAAGTACCACATTATTAAAGGCATTTAGATGCTCTATCACCAAGTCTCCATCCTTCATCCCTAGGTTATACTTATTTTCCGTAGGAATAGTTTTCTCACCAAAGACTTAGATTGATAAAAAGTCCCTAACTTGTCCCACAAAGACTTCATCCTAGCTTCCCCTGACACATTCAATAATACTGAATCTAAGATACACAACCATATTTTTATTTTTGCTTTTTTATCCATATTCCCCTAGTCTTCATTTGACATCGTTGGTTTAGTACCTGGATCTATCACGATCCACTAATATTTATCCACCAGCATGTCCTCCATCTTGAGTTTCCACAACTCAAAACTTTCACCATTATATTTCTTGATCTCTATATTTCCACTTCTCGCCATCTTCTTTCACTGCAAATATTGATCTCGCAAATCTCCCACTGAACAGGGTCTACCACAGGCCCAAGCAACCCTCAGTAGCAAAGGCATCCCCTTCAAGCCAAAACAACTCTGATACCAAATGTAGGTTTTAACCTTGTACATAAATGACCTGCATACAAATTATAAAAAGCAGAAAAGAAATAATGGTGAGAGCATAAAACATAAAACATATTTACAGAGAGATTTTCCCCTGGATCCCAAAATTGGGACTACCAAATTTATTTTTCATTGTATTCCTTTCAAAGTTACAACAAATATATATACATGTCGAAGCATTTAGAAACCCCAATCTATTATCAATGGACTAGAACATAATTGTAGTTCCCTAGACCGGATCTACAAGATACCATGGGTATAAAACCATCATGCCCAAAATGATGTGCGAAACCCATGCACAAAAGCATACGTAGCTCCACCCATCTCATATAGGGTCCAAAAAAAATCTCTTGCGGTGTTGCCTCTCCCACTCCGCACTTGGCATAACGAAGTGGGAGATGCCCCCCCCCGACTTCATGTGTGGGGCTAGTCGTGGAAGGAATATATCACACAACCAACATAGGGATTGGACAAGAAGCCCTTCATATATTTTACCAGTCAAATGCCTTAATCTTGTTTGTCCAATCCAGTATGTATCATGTAATTATTCTAATTTGTTATAATTTTCTAGAAGTTATTAGCGAGCTAGGGTTTACCATAGTTTCCATGAGAAATTTCTTTATGATTTATACGAGAGAAAACATCTTTAAAATTACCCTTGATTTCATTCAAAAAGCATTTAAATTCCTAGCAGTTGAAAAATACAAGTGCTTCACAAATGATACCTTCACTTTCAACTTTGAAAACCTCCAACAACTTGATACAGAGAAGCTTTTCATATTAATTTTATCATTAGGAGCCCAAATACCAAAACCAACATAGAGTTACTCAGTAACCCTATTTTTTGAAACTACTCAATAGGTCTTGGCTATGATTTCATTTCTCTTACAAGAAGATTATATATGGATTGTGTTGGAAATAATACTGAGAGGGGGGGGGG
>APFE030444502.1:2771-55368 GCA_000404065.3 Pinus taeda | reverse complement strand
GAAATATCAAATCTTATTATGCATACGCTACTTCACTGTACCAAAACCGCGTGTATACGCGCTTTCTCCAAAGGAAACCCACGTGCAGATCTAGAAATAATTACTTATGCCATCGCTATCAGATCCGACCCTTGCCAAGCGTCCCGAATAGATAACCAGCAAATACCAGATCTTCTCACTTCATTAGACATCCCTTGCATCCATCTTTGCCTAATGATCTTCTCCTTATATACCCTTAGGCCTTGCTCAATACCATGGTCCAAAACCATAACAAACCAATACCATCAACTCAAAACTAGGGATCAACACGTCCGTCGAGACACCATGGTCGTAACCATAGGCACAACTTCCAAGGAATAACCGCCATGGACCAAAGATAAGTTTTCCACATACACGCGCTTTTACTGAAGCCAACCTGCGTGTACACGCGACTTGGTATATAGCGAACCTGCGTGTATGTATTTTCTCTTTCTATCCTGCTGTATTAAGATCTGTCCTCTGATTAAGATGCCATCATCTGTACCTGTATCTGAGTGAGTTGCCATCAAGGACAACACTTGTATCATAATGCCAACAGATTGTACAAAAACATACCTTAGGGTTTCTTATCCCGATGCTCCAACCTAGTATTGTTCTTGGTATTCCCACTTACCTAGCCCAAGTGATTAATTTTGAATTCCAAAACTTCTCAAACATCAAATATTTCAAGTACCCCTCATATCTGGTACATTTATTTGTGTATGTACATGCAGACAAGTTGAGTAATATTAGTTTACATATGATGGGTTTTGAAAATAAAACAAGGTTAGTGGTTGAACGGACTCATATCATAAGGAGAAAAATAGATAATTAGGCTTCACTCAATATTTTTTATCTTTCACATTTGTGGTATATGTTATTTTAAATAATCAACTAGCTCCAAGAATGTTTCCTGAACAGTTTTATTTGATGACTATATAGAAAAGAGGTTGTATAGGGTAGAGGTGCAATCATATCGCCTACCTATATTCTTTCCTATGAGGATATTTTCTATATAATTCATAAGACAAATTCTCAATGTGGATAAATTCCATTTTTTCCATAGGTGTAAGTGATGCACTTCAGGTTGGAGAATACTATTAGATCATTTATTGCAAATACAAGACAAGCCCTTGCTTAAGTTGAAGAAATGATGATGGAATTTTTTCTTTGAAAAAGGAGAAAAGTGGTAGAATGACCTCACCATGTTACTGATAAAATAGTGGAAGTTTGTTTTGTATCCTATCCCCATGAAAGCATACCATTACTTGAAAGAATGGAAAATAAATAAATTTGGTTAGGTGACTAGTCATCTCAAACACATAACGAAGTGAACGTTGACATGCTTGCGGTCAAATAAAAAGCTCAGAAGAGAAAATTTCTAGAGAAAGAGGATGTTAAGATGGAAGATGTACAACAAGGGAAAAGAGATAAATTCAAGAAGAAGAGGAGGAAGAAGAAATATAGACCAAACTGACAAAAGTGACTTCAAAGCAGCCTAGATATTAAATTCAACTATAAAATCTAGAATGGGAAGTTCCCCCTCCTACTTCTACTAGTCCCACAATAGACCAAGCTAGAAACATCCCATCTCAAATATATACATTGCAAAAAAATTATCAATAGATTAATGAAGTGAGTGGTAAAGTGAAAAGTGAAATAAAAACTCGAGTGGTAGCACATCCAACCTTAGTTTATCAAAATAGGTTTCTCTCTGTTATTCATTTGGAGAGAAATCAATTGAGATTATCTCTCATTCACCCAATCACTCAAACTATACTTGTTGGGCCTGATTTCAAAGAAACGAACCTATCAATTAATATAAGTGATGTTCCTTTACCTAACAAAAATTAATTTGCATAGATAGGAAGGTGAAATGATCTATATTGATATGAGTAAGAGTTCTCTGGTGATGTCTAAAACTAAAAAACTCTTGGGAGGGCCATAAAAGAATTAAGGTAAGAGAAGGCTAATTCAAGGGCTAAGCATATACAGATTAAAGAATACAAAAACCTAATTTTCAAACTAGGGTTTAATCTAGAAGAACATGTAGCATGAAAAATGATATTGAAGAAAACTAAAGAAGAGATGTGATCCTTAAAGAAGAAATTAAATATTATGAGTGTCAAACATCCTCAGACATTAGAACTAGCACAAGATGAAAAGGAAAAAGAGAAACTACTAGAGGAATTGATTGATATAAATGGACAAATTGTATTTTATAGGAAAACATATAGATTTTAGAGTAATCGATTAAAGATCATATTTGCATGATTGTTTTCCCAAGTGAATTGGATGATCCTTCAAAATAGATGGAAAGGGTAATGGAAGAACTTAGAATTTCATAGGTTGAATTGAAGAAATATCACAAAAGGTTGAATGAAATAAAGGAGTAGCTAAATATAAAAGAGAGGCAACTAAACATAAATAACGAAAATAATAATTAGTTGACCAATAAGAGTAAATTTTCACAAGATGATATCAAGGATTTGAAGGTCAAATTAAAATGTAATATTTCTTTTAATGAAGGTAGGAATATTGTTTGGGATGAGATTATCCATAAAGTTCGTTCTATTTGGGGGTATCAAATAATTGCATAGTAGAAATCAATGATAGAAGGATCTGAAAGGAGCATTGAAACATCTAAGCAAAACATGCAGAATATAAGTGCTTAATGGTAAGAAGATGATAACATATCAAAAATGAGAAAATTTCAAGTGAACTTAGGGCACTAGATATTATAGAATGGGCTTCATTGATTATAGAGATCAAGAAAATTGTCATGAAGAACATACTTCATATTCAGGTTGCAAGAAAATTAAAATCATTCCAAAGATCAATCTCTTTATGAAACACAAAATTTGATCAAAGGATGAAAAGGAATTAGTGGTTTTTAAGAGCATGGAAGATAAAGCTCAAGAAAAACTAAAGTACTAAAAGGGGGGACCGTAGTCAATTATTTATAGAGGGACTTTTAACTTATTTTGTTAAAGAAAACAATGTTTGTTGCAAAGCATAATCATGAAAAAATCTCAAATTTGAATATTGCATTCTAGGAAATGATAAATTTCAGCTCGCAAACTAATTTCTTTTGAAGAAGTGTGAAAGGATGGCTTCACCCATTGGATTTGAAGTTGTGGAACCATGCACCAATCCTCTAGGTCAATGTTTCAAGAGTCGTTTGAGTTATCATTACTGAGAAAAAAAAATATTTGTAATATTTACAAGAATTTTAGTTCAAAGTAGTTAAGTAGTTATGGAAGATTTGACAATTACTTTGTAATTGATTTTGATGTAATAAAAAAACACATGAGAACCATCAGAAAAGGCTTCATAGTTTTGAATTTTTGACCGCTTGTGAAATGACTATGCTTCCTTGGAGAAAATAAAATCACCATATGTTGGTTGATAAAAGGTGTTTTTTAAAACTCCTAATTACCTCACATTAATCATCAACTCGAGCAAGTCCTTTTATTCCAAGAGTGTACACAATATGTGCATGCTATGAATCCAGAGAGTAATGTTTTTTAAAATGAAGGATAAACCTTTGATACAAGAGTAAACGGATGCATTTATAAAACTCAAATTGCAACTGTTAAAGGAAATCTTACATCTAAGCATCAAGACTTAATCCTCTGCTGAAATTGTAATCGAATCTCAAACAAGCAATAAAATTGACAATAGCATTTAAAACTCAATCTCAATCTCCATTAAGAAATCCAAATGGAAATGATGTCAACCAAGATTTCAATAGCAATAACCAAACTCTTTCAGCTAATTAAATCAATAAGGTTCACTGTCTTAATGGCTAATTAAGTTAATCTACAATAAGCGTGAATAGAATCAAATGACAATACTACAAGACATGTAAAGGAAATGTACTAACTTCAATATAGGAAATCGGTAGATAGAAAATAAGATAAACTCACAGAAAATGGGAAAAATATCAAACCACACAAACTTGCGTGAATCAGAAATATATAACACAAGTGATAGCAGTTCAATCCACCAGAGGTCGGGCCCTTAGCCACCAGTGAATACTGCTGAGCTACTTTAGAGAATACGAATTAAAAACGATGTAAATTATATATTAAGCATTGAACTCAAGTGTCATTACAATACGGTCTTGTTCTCCAACATCATGAGTCTATAAATTAAAATTACAATTTGAAACAAACAGAGATTGATCCCCTTTCCTCCTACAGTCTTTTGCTTTTATAGTCAGAAAGAGGTAAAAGTTAAATGTGATCCCTCAGGATCAAGAGATCCTGAGGGATTCACAACTGAATTCTATCTTCTGACACCCTTCATATTTAGCGTTGATCCTCCTGATTTTTCCTCCGACCTGACCACAACCAATGCACCCCATTCTTCCTTTATTGGTTTATGTTGTTCCATCTCTAGGGAATAGCAACTATTCCTTTCATCATTTCTCTACATAAAAAGGAGTAAAAGTTAGTTACGGTGGCTAAATCTTAAACGAGGGTAGTTCATCCATTTCTTATCATAATCCATCAATATGTTAGCGTATCAAGATATGAAAGAGATAAGAAAAGAGGAAAAAGGTGATAGAATTAGGAGTAAACACATACCCATTTCATAACTCAACATACTCCCATACTTACCCTATTTCATGTCCTCATGAAAAGCAAATAGTTCTTATGTGGTGCAGTTAAAGAGTAGGTTGGAGAGAAAGCATCAAAAATTGGTCTAAAACCATGATGTTGAACCAGGAGCACAAAGGTGGGCCCTTTCTTTCCTTCAGGGGGATACCAAACAATGGGGCTTTGAAACTGGCATTCTAACCAATAAGGTCCTTCTCTCAAAATAAGATTGTTGTAGGTGACCATACAGGCTTCAGTAGCATTAAAATTTATGTAGTTAAATGGTTCCCTATCTTTCACACTATTAGTGGAGATCCTCCATCTGAGCTTAGATGAAGTCAGAGATATTTCTTGACTGGAGAGGAAATAGTATATTCCTTTTTGCACAATCTCTTTATGTATGGGCCCTAAAGTTTTAATCATCCCTTCTCGTGTCATTAGACTCTTACAGTTGTCAAACATTTGTAAGGGGTTCTTAGGTTCACTTCTCACCCAAAGATCCAATCCATGTTCCTCTCTTTGAAATGCATTATAAGCTTTAAACCATTTGAGTTGGTTAACTGCAAATGAAATAAAAGCTTGGAATTGAACATCTCCTACAAAAGGGTTAGGGTTCTTTTCCACCGCGTTCTCTAATATAAAATTGTGTAGATAAAAATCACAAAGAAGCCTTTTGACCTTTACACCATGTTTCTTGCAGTAATTTATAAAATTTTCAATTGCTCCTAATTCAATTGGTTTACCAACTCTTACGGCTTTAATTTTCAATAATTGGTATCGTTCTAACAAAAACAAGGCATAATTGGTGGCGGGAGACTTGCATGCCAGGACATCTGAATGCAGTGAGAAGATGGTGTTTATTTGACTTATGACTCTATCTAGCTTGAGCTTGATCTTCTCCTTTTTTTCTTTCACCTTTCTGCATCTGTCAAAAGTCTCACTCTTTGTTGTATTCATTTCTCGAAGCTGTTTCCATAGCTCTTGATATTTTTGCCGAGAAATGGTTTCTTGTCAAATCATTCCAACATGAGCTGGGCTTGTGCCAATTCCTCCCGAAGATTTAGTAGAAGGGGGTCATGGTGCATCATAATATATTTGGCTTGTATATCCATTTGAGTGCCTATGCTATAAGATGGGATATCTTCTATATGTACTTCTTTATTGTAGGAGGTCCAAACCTCTGTCTGAGTAGCTACATCTACTAAATTTGCATGCGGTCCTTCTTGAGTAATGATTTCTTGAGTAGGGATGAGCTTAGTTTGAGTTCTTGTAGCCATACCTTCATATAATTCCATTTGCACGGCCACATTTACTACCTCAGGGGTATTGTTTGTAACCTTTCCCATTGTGATTTCTTTTATTTTTCTTTGGAGCCTCTTGACCATCCTATGAAGCTTCTGGTGTTCTTTTCTTAGCTTCTTCAATTTCGTTCTGGTTTTTAACCTTTTCTGATGGGTAACTAGTCTGCTAATAGTCTCATTAATAGCTTTTGTCTCTAAAGAGCCCGGTTGTTCACCCTGGCTTTGTTCCAATAAGACCGTGTTTCCAGATTGACTATAAGACTCTCGAATAACCTTTGTCTCTGCTTCCTCTTCTTGGCCTATGTTTTCTGTGTCTAGACCTTCATGACTATTTTCCACTGGGAGTGTGTCACTAGATTAGTTCTCTAATTCCTGAATAGCCTCTGTATCTATTTCCACTTCGCGGTTTGTATCTTTTGAGGAAGACATAATTTTGGTATAGCCAGAATTCCATGGAGATTGGGTTTCTCCTAAGTTAAGATTAAGCGGTTCTTCAGGCTGTATGTAGACATTCATGTTGGCCAGGACTTGGGCCATCCCTATATTGAAATCATGCAACAGATTGTCTTGAGAACTCATATTTGGTGTTGGAGGAGGTCTCATTTAGTTTCCTCATTCATCGTCAGAATGCCTTGCTCCTTCCCTAGGTTTTGGTTCAGGGTTATCTTGTCCTTCTGACTCTAGTTGCAAGTCTTGTACATTTATCAGGCTAGATAATTCTATGGGTTGACTAGTGCTGCGTTGAGGATTTTTAGACGTTCCCTGTTTTGACTTCAACCTTGTAGATCATCTGTGTTTGTGAGGTATGCTTCCTGAAAGGGGAATCCTTTTTCTTTTTGGAACAAGGTTAGGTGCGAATAGGTTTTCACCTCTTTCAAGGGCCAATATGAGATCATCATAGGTTTATTGTTGTTGGGTAAGGTTGTGACTAACTATTAACTTGATCAAAAAATGGTGGCTAACTACTATTTCTAGATGTTGAGACTGTCTCAGCCTCTTGGAAGTGTCATGCAATAATGAATTCAACAGTGCAGGCAAATTAATAGAGCATTTTTGTTTTAAAACTGCTAAAAGTTTGAGTTGTCTCGGCTTTACCACTTCTCTACGCCCATCGCAGGGAATATAGTTCTGGACAATTCATGCAAATTCTCCCCATGGCTTTTTGAGAGAAGATGGTCGAATGCCTTTACCCTTCTTGATTATCTCTTGTCCTTCATCCTTAAAAATCTCCATAGTGCCGTGCAGCCTTAATTGCTTGTCAACCCATACTGGTCCTTCTGCTAGCAACCCAGACACTTATGCTATCACAACATCTGTTACAATTTGTCTACCTCTTACCAAGGACTGTCCATTATGTAGATGTTGTAAAAATTCGATGGTGATTTCCTCATTGGGAGGTTGAAATCTTGTAAAATATGTTGTCCATCCTGTGTGAGCTAGAATTTCCCTAGCTTCATTGGAGACAACCAGTGTTAAAGGTTCTCAGCGCACTATTCTTCCTCCCATGATGCTTGACTTCTGCAAATTATTAGTGTAATGGAGAAAGCACGTCAATGAGTAGAGCTGAGAGATGGAACAATAAATGGTTGTAGTAGCTCTATCAGGTGATATTTTATAAACATAAATACCGTTATTGAGGATTGTTATAATGCCACACACTCTGTGATTATGGGATGTCATATTATTGTACAAAATCAAATGAAAAGATGACAATGCATGCATGAGTATACTAGAGGTCCGCGCCCCCTCTCGAAATGATAGGTCACCTACGACCAAATGGATGAAAAGATGACGCTCTGGTGGTGAAGTACATGGATGATGGATTGGGTAATCAAAGTGGTAGGGTACGTACATTAATGAAAGGATCATAAAAGGATATTGTAGTAATGAAAACAAGGTGTGTAATGAGAATTGTTAATAAGTGATAAGATGTCGTGAGGTGATGTGATAAAGGAAAAGGATTGCATACGGAGGAGATGATAGTTTACCACTATTATTCCACTTGAAAATGTTGTGATTGATTTTAAAAGATTAGCTCATGCATAAAGGTTCAAGGTAAGTTAGGGAAATAATCTCTTCGTAGAAAAAAATAGAAACATAAGAAGAGGGAATTGTAATAATTATTGATGTAGAAAATAAAACTTCGATACCATACACAGAGCTTCTATTGCCTGCAAACATCCATAGCCTCAACAGAGTTTATTTCTAACCCTTAGGGACCATGGTCTTCTATGTATAATTGGGGAAGTGCATTATGATGTCCATAGTAGAGACCAATGTGCTGGCATGCTAACCAGATGAACACATTGACATTCACTGGGAAGTAGTGAAAGTGGTCAAGTCGGATCGTGATCAGACCTCTTGTTCCAAGGAATTTGTTTCTTGATGCATCCATTGGATCATATCCCTGGTGTGGTGGCCATAGTGGGAATGACGCTTCTCTCCTTCCTTATGATCATGGTAGGTTGGCTCGTGATGGGACCCCCTATACTGCATCTGTGCAAAAATATCATAAAATTGTTAGTGAATATATATATATATATATTAAACACTCCCCATTTTATATATAGAGGGTGGCTCAGTAGTCCTTAAGAGTAGGGATGGTGGAAGAAGTTTGAACATATCAATAGAAAAAAAACATACCCATAATCTTATTGATAATAAATAGAGAGAATTATACAAGATAGGGGACAACCAGCATGGTAAAGATAATCAATCAGTTTCATTTATAGTGGAAATGAGGACAGTGAAGTGATATAGATAATTGTGTCGTTTCTTTTTCGATCATCACAAAGAAATCTTGATAAAGATAATAATATTCAAGATTTTTTCCTGCTTCAGTAGACTCCATACTTGTTGTCCTTAGATATGCATTGTAATTTTATGCGCTAAAGAGGATAAAAAAGAGTGAACTGGGACAGGCTAGGAATGATCATGCAAGGGGGAGAAAGGGTGTTGTCAAAAATACTCACAAGGTGTTGTTCCTTGAAGTGAACAACAAAAGAAAACACACGCAAAAATTATTGTTCCCTATAGGGAATAGCAGATGTTCCCTATAGGGAACAACAGAGAAAAATACATGCAAAAAGTGTTGTTCCCTATTGGGAACAACAGTTGTTCCCTGTAGGGAGTAGCAGAGAAAAATATACGCAAAAAGTGTTGTTCCCTATAGGGAACAACAAAGAAAAATGCACACGAAAAGTGTTGTTCCTTATAGGGAACAGCAGTTGTTCCCTATAGGGAACAACAAGGAAAAATGCACACGAAAAGTGTTGTTCCCTATAGGGAACAACTGTTGTTCCCTATAAGGAACAACAAAGAAAAATGCACACGAAAAGTTTTGTTCCTTATAGGCAACAATAGTTGTTCCCTATAGGGTAAAACAAAGAAAAATGCACACAAAAAGTGTTGTTCCCTATAGGGAACAGCAAAGAAAATGCACAAAAAAAGTGTTGTTCCCTATAGGGAACAACAAAGAAAAATGCACATGAAAATTTTTGTTCCCTTTAGGGAATAACAATTGTTCTCTGTAGGGAACAACAAAGAAAAATAGGAAAAAAAAACTAACAAACAAACATCTCTATTGTTCTAAGAAAATACAATCAAATAGAAAGGAAACAAAAAAGCAATTGTATGTATATGTTTCAAAAGGAAATTCTTTATTGGACTGGTGTTGTCGAAGAGTTGCCCTGTTCAGTGAGAATTTGTATTGTAGAGTCTTCAGTATCTGTTGGCAAAAGGATTCCCTTGTAAGCGGTTTGGGGTAGAGGCGTACTCGATGCCCATTTTCTTTAAAAGAGTAGCCAGACCCGTCAATGGTAGCTAATGTAAGGGTGCCATTATCATGCACCTCTTTTATGTCGTAAGGACCTAACCATCTAGTTTGGAGTTTGCTCAGGAAATCCTGGAACATAGAATCATACAGAAGTTCCCAATCACCTTCACGGAATATCTTTTTCTTGATGAGGGCATCATGCCATTTTGTTCTTTGTTGTTGAATAAGTGTAGTATGCTGAAGAGATGATAGCTAGATTTCATCCAATTCATTTATTTGTTTTAATCTGTTAATCTGTGCTTCATTCGAATCCAACCCTACTTCTTGGGCTATCCTCAATGTCTAAATTTCAAATTCTATGGGGAAGATAGGTTCCTTTCAAAACACTAGCTGATATGGGGAGTATCATGTGGTATTCCTCCAAGTCGTGCAATATGCCCACAGGGCTTCTAGCAATCAGGTAGCCCAGTCGCGTCTGTGCAAGGCGACTGTCTTTGTTAGAATAGCCTTGATTACTTTGTTGGTACTTTCTACCTGGCCATTTGCCTGCGGGTGGTATGGAGATGTGATTGTGTGCAAAATGTGATGATTTTTTAGTGTAGCAGCAATCTTATGGCCTACAAATTATGGCCCTCCATCCATAATTATTTCTCTGGGCAAGCCATACCACACGAAAGTTTGGAAAACAAAGTGAAATACCATTTCCTCTGTTTCCCTTGGTAATGCTTCTGCCTCCACGCATTTAGTCACATATTCCGTTGCAACCAGTATATATGACTTTTGATTAGATGATGGATTTATTGGGCTAATGAAATCTAATGCCCAACATTCAAAAGGTTTGATGTCTAACTATAGATGTAGGGGAATCTTGTCAAACTAGCTAGGGCGGCCCATTCTTTGGCAGCTGTCGCATGCCTGGAAAAATTTCTTGGCGTCCTTAAAAATGGTGGGCTAATAATATCCCATCTGTAAGACTTTATGTCCAGTACTGCAGTCTACAAAGTGTCCACCGCAAGGTCCATCATGGCAGGCATTCAGGATATCGTATATTTAATCTTCCCTGATACACCTGCGGATATGCATATCGGCCCCTATGTGAAAGAGGTATCCTCTGATCCAGGAGAACCGAGTGCTGTGTTGCACTATTAATTTTCTTTCTCTAGGTGTCAGGTGTTTGGGTAGTTTTCCCACTGCTAGGTAATTCGTGACATGTGTGTACCACAGTGTTTTCATGGTCACAATAAACAGGTGTTCATCGGGGAACTAGTCTTCTACCACCACTGCGTCGTATGTTCTTGGCACACGTGAGAGGAAGTCTGCCACTAGATTTTCCTTTCCTCGTCGATCCTTGATTGTTATGTCAAATTCTTGCAAAAGGATTAAGCATTGTGTCACTCTTCCATTTGTAATAGGTTTCTTAGCTAAATATTTGATAGCAGAGTGATCGGTATATAGGACCATAGGGTATCCTGTTATATAGTGTCTGAATTTGTTAATAGCATAGATTACAGCTAGAAACTCTTTCTCATTCACTATGTAATTCAACTCAGCACGATTAAATTTTTGCTGATGTAGTATATCGCATAAGGTTTCTTGTCTTCTTCTTGGCCGAGAACTGCTCCAATGGCTGTATCTAATGCATTAGATGAAATCTGGAATCGTAAATCCCAGTTCGGGCCCCGTAGTACTAGGGTTGTTGATACTAGCCATTTTAATTCTGCAAAGGCAATATCACATTTGTCAGTCCATATAAAATCGATATTTCATGTTAAAGCATGTAATGGTGCAGCAATTTGGGAGAAGTTTTGTATAAATCTTCGATAATATTAAAAAAATCCTAAAAAACTACGTACCTCAGTTTGAGTGCAGTGGGTAGGAAGTAAAAGGATTACCCAATTTTTTGTTGGATCTACCTGAATTCCAACTGCTGAGATGTAATGACCCAGGATCAGGCCTTCGGTCATCATCAAGTGGCATTTTTTGTGGCTTAAGCAGAGCCTAGTAGCAATGCATCTTTCTAGGACTTTCTCCAGTGTCTGTAATGCCTGCTCGAAGTGATCTCCATAGGGTGTAAAATCATCCATGTACACCTCTAATCCCTTGTTTATCAGGTCTACAAAATACTAAGTATGGCTCTCTGGAATGTAGTAGGTGCATTGCACAGTCTGAAAGGTAATACCCTGTAAGAAAACGTACCCCAAGGGCAGGTGAAGGTAGCCTTATCTTGGTCTTCAAGGGAAATTTGAATTTGGTTGTAGCCACTAAAGCCGTCCAGGAAAGAGAAGAATTTTTTACCTACCATTGTGTCTAGAACCTGGTTGATAAATGGAAGGGTAAAATTATATTTTTCTGTTGCTTTGTTAAGCTCTCTATAATTGACACATATAAGCCATTTCCCATTCTTTTTAGGAACCACAAATAATGGAGAAACCCATTTACTATCAGATATAGGATAGAGGAAATTTACATCTAATAATTTATGTAGTTCATCTTTAACAACATCTTTTAGGTGAGGGTTTAATCTTTGATGAGGTTGTCGAATGGGTCTCGCATCTTTTGCAGTGTAGATGTGGTGCATACATAATTGGGGGTCAATCCCTTTCATATCTGGGTAATCTCAAGCAACATCCCCTTTATATTTCCTAAGGATTTGAATAAGTCTCTGCTGCTGGTCATCACTCGAGTTTTTATTAATGTTAAGGACTTTCCCTAGCTTAATTTCAATAGGTTTGCTATTATAGATAACTGTTGTTGGTATTGTTTGGTCATTGATATCTTTGAAAGGATCTTCTTCAATTTCATTATCAAGGGCTTCTTCAATCATGTGACATTTTAGATTAGATACAGTAGTTGGGTGGTTAATTAAGTGTTAATAATATCATCTTCTGTTTGGTTCTTAAATTCAAGAGCATCTGCTATAGTTAGTGGTGATCGAATATTTTCGGTTAAATATGTTACAGGTTGCTTCCTAGTTTTTATTATGGTTAGGCTTGGCTGAGATGGAAGGTATAAAGCTAGGTTCTTCACATTATTTCCCCTGGCTATAGTCATATTGCCTGTTCGATAGATTATATAAGACTCTATGGTCGTTAGCCAAGGTCTTCCTAATATTAGAGGATGTCCATCTAGCTGGTTTGTAGGATTAATAATCAAAAAATCTGATAGGTACTCCCAAGAATCTATAAACACCATTACATCCTGTAATGTCCCTTCTGGTTTAATAACTAAATGGTCAGCAAGTTCCAACAAGGTCATAGTTGGATTTAAGGCTGTGATGCCAAGTATATGACAACTTATTGTTGTGAGAATATTAATAGTTACCCCTAGATCGATTAACGCATTGGGAAAGGAATATCAATTTATTTGTACTGTGACAATAGGGTTTCCTAGGTATTCATATTTCACCGGTATCTCTCTGTCTAATAATAAATCAGACAAAGTTTCAACTACATGGACAGTTGGTGTAACCTTTATTTTCCTCGTAGGCTTTTTGGTACACAATTCCTTAATGGTTTTTGCATAGATTGGAATGTCTTGAATAGCCTGTAGGAGGGGTATTTTTACACAAAGATTTTTTAATTCTCGTAGGAGATCGAAGTTGGGATATTCGATTAGGTGAGGTAAAATCAATCTTTTTGGGAATGGCGGAGAAGAGGTAATGATTTGTTCATGGCTTTCCTGCCTGACTATATTCTCCCTTTGAGGTGTTTGTTCTATAGGTAGTGTTTCTTCCAATTGTATATTTTTATCATCCTCTGGGTTGATTATTCATCCAGACCTCAATTTGAGTTCATTACGTTTTCTCGACTTAGATTCTGGATCCATACCTTCAATAATTTGTACCGACTGGACTGGTCTATTGTTAGGATTTGGGTTGGGCTAGGCTGGGAGTTGTGGTCATAGATTGGGTTGAGGATTTTGCTGCAACGTGTAAGGTGTTGGTAACGTAGGTTGAGGCAGGGGGATTGTCCCTACTAGCTGGTTCATAGGTCTTTGTCAGCTTGATTTCCAGTTCTGGTTTTGTGAAGTGGAGGGGGACCATTGAGATGGATATGGATTGTTCTGCCAGAATGATCGAAAGTAAGAGGAATTTGGCCAACTATTATTCGGATTTGACTAATTGGACCAAGGTGGCATAGAAAATGCTTGTGGTTTCCATTTAGGAAAAGGTGGTTATTTCTACCATCTAGCTCGTTTGTATTGCTGAGAATTATATTGTGAAGGCTGAAAGAATGAAGATAGGTTGGTAGGCATACTTTTTTTCCACGCTTTCCATTGGCAATGTTGGTTTAACAGGTAGACTGGTTCCACTTCTTCCTCTGCCTCTTTGAAGACCACTTTTAATCCTGGGAGCGATGGGCAATTTTCTGTGGCATGTTCTTTAGTGCATATGGCACAGGTATGTACCATATTTAGTGGGCATTCTTTATGACTATGTTTCTTCCTGCATCAAGGGAAAAAAATAACTAAGTTCTATTCTACTTCGACCCGCTTCTGCTCAGCTTGCATGATGTCTAATTGTGTTGTCAAGGTTCCCAGGATAGCCGTTTCGAAATCTTTGAGTAGGTTGCTGATTTCAGTATGAGTGATGCTTCCACCAGAGATTTTGTTGTCCCTAGTGATCATATCGTGTTCAGCTAGTTTCAGTTTTGTACTACCCCTCGAGCACCTGATAGACAAATCAATAATGTTAGCATAGTCTTCTTGATAGATGTCACCTTTACCTATGATATTTAGTTTCTCTATCCACTGGTCTTTCATCCCCTTAATCATCATGGTTTTTAGCACATTATCAGGTAGATTTGCATAGGGAGACCTTTGGAGGTTATATTGGAAATGCACCACATACTCTTCTAAAGTTTCACTAGGCCTTGCTACCATTTGGAATATCTCATATTTTAGTTCTCTAGATCTACAATAATCTTGATATTTTTTAAGGAAGGCAGTTTTCATTTGGTCCAAATCATTGATGGTGCCCCCACCTAGTCCCATAAACCAACGTAGGGTTGCTCCCTTTAAAGTGGAGGGAAACATCTTCAGTTTCTGGGGGTCAGTCGTGTAATCATAACGTCGACATAGGATGTCGAATTCAAATAGGAATGCATCTAGATCTTCTGAAGTGAGTCCATGAAAGGTAGGAATATTTTGTAGAGGGATAGATTTCATGGGGGCGTTAACAACTGTGTCAATGATAGGATACTATAATGTAGAGTTCTTAGTTTTTTTTGGATTATTGGCCATTTGATCAAAGATATGCCAGTACCCTTTTGGGATCTCTAGAGATAGAGAGTTATCCCTAGGATGTCTAGAAGAGGCAAGAATGATCGTAACAACACTCCCTTGATCTGGGACACTGAGTGTCCTCTACTCAATTACTACCTCAGGAGATCTTGGCTCCTTGGATTCCCTTGTTTCTCCTTCTCCTTCATGGATGTTGCAAGAATTCCCTTCTTGTGAGGGAATTGGTCATGAATTTTCAATATCTTGAAAACTCTGTTCAGTCCCTTTAGTTTTACTGTGAACCTCAGCATAGGCTACAGATGGTGAGCCTATGGCCCTAAGGGAGAAAATAGGTTGTCTAGAAGCAACTTTTCGGGGACCTACTGATGGCTAAGATTCAGCTTTTCTTAGGATGTCATCGATAAAATTTGATCTTCCAAGGGTCACCAGTTCCTTAGATTTTTCAGGTTTGGGGTGTGGGATTGTATTGTTTTCTGGTCTTTTCTTCTTAGTCATTCATGCAAAAACTCAAATGTTTATTTCTACCTTAAATTCCTAGCAATTCTACTGGAAAGTGGGTGGGGGAGCAGGCATTTTACTTTCTCTATACGCAGGTTCTTACCTTCCATTTTTAATACCTAGTTCTCTCTCAATAGAAAAACACCAAACACCTACTTCACTTTGCTATAATTGTGCTGAAAAGAGGGCAGAGGAAAAAGCACTTTACTTTCTCGTTACGTAGGTTATTACCTTCCATTTTCAATACCCAATTCTTTCCCAACAACAATTATCAGATATACATCACTCTTTGTAACATGGTGACACTCTCCTCGACAACGACGCCAAAATGTTGGTTGACAAAAGGTGTCTTTTAAAGCTCCTAATTACCTCACATTAATCATCAACCTGAGAAAGTCCTTTTATTCCAAGAGTGTACACAATATGTGCATGTTATGAATCCAGAGAGTAATGTTTTTTAAAATGAAGTATAAACCTTTGATACAAGAGTAAACGAATGCATTTATAAAACTCAAATTGCAACTATTAAAGGAAATGTTACATCTAAGCATCAAGACTTAATCCTCTGCTTTAATTGTAATCAAATCTCAAACAAGCAATTCAATTCACAATAGCATTTAAAACTCAATCTCAATCTCAATTAAGCAATCCAAATGGAAATGATGTCAATCTAGAGTTCAATAGTGATAACCAAACTGTTTCATCTGATTAAATCAATAAGGTTCACTATCTTCACAACTAATTAAGTTAATCTACAATAAGCGTAAATAGAATCAAATCACAATGCTACAAAACATGTAAAGAAAATGTACTAACTTCAATATAGGAAATAGGTAAATAGCAAATAAGATAAACTCACAGAAAATGGGAAAAATATCAAACCACACAAACTTGCATGAATCAAAAATATATAACACAAGGGATAGCAGTTCAATCCACTAGAGGCCGAGCCCTTAATCACCAACGAATACTATTGAGCTACTTCAAAGGATACGAATGAAAAACAACGTGAATTATATATTAACCATTGAACTCAAGACTCATTACAATACAGTCCTATTCTCCAATAGTACGAGTCTATAAATTAAAATTACAATTTAAAATAAATAGAGATCGATCCCCTTTCCTCGTATAGTCTTTTGCTTTTATAGTCAGAAAGAGGTAAAAGATAAATGTGATCCCCCAAGATCGGGAAATCCTGAGGGATTTGCAACTAAATGCTATCTTCTGACACACTTCATATTTAGTGTTGATCCTCCTATTTCGTCCTTCGACCTGACCGCAATCGATGCGCCCCATTCTTCCTTTGTTGGTTTATGTTGTTCCGTCTCTAAGGAATAACAACTGTTCCTTTCAACATTTCTCTGCATAAAAAGGAGTAAAAGTTAGTTACGGTGGCTAAATATTAATCGAGGGTAGTTCATTTGTTTCTTATCATAATTCATCAATATGTTAGTGTATCAGGATATGAAGAGATAAGAAAAGAGGAAAAAGGTGATGGAGTTAGGAGTAAATACATACCCATTTCATAACTCAACACCATATTAACTCTAGCACATTGGTATTCTTCTATGTGATTTTAATTTTGATTTCTTCCTATGAAACACGTGTATGATGGTATAATGTTTTTTGAATGAGTTACAAATTTATTTATATATCCTTAATAGTTACAGATAATACATATGAAATTTTTTCAAAGAAATATTAATAGGTTATCCATTTATTATGCATCTACATTCTCTCTCTAAATCGTCCATGTTTTCATTCTTAATGTTTTACTTTTGATTCTTTAAATCCCAAGTTGTAAAACCTAAACTTCAAACCACTTATTGTGTCCAAGTGAATGTTCAAAAGTTTGTAATTACTAATACAAGGCTAATCTGGTTATGAAATTCATTCTAGAAAATTAAGTTCTTATTACACAAGGAAATATATAATACTTGCAAAAATTTAAATAATATTTAATAACATTTTGAAGTTTTATTCATATTTATACATGTCCTGGGCACTTGTTCTTCTTTCCACTGAGAACTATCTCTAGGAGACAACATTAATTGGAATCGTTGCTGAGGAATAGATTTGAAAGTCTTTCCTCAGTGTTTTCTCTCTCTCTCTCTCTCTCTTCTCTCTCCTCTCTCTCTCTCTCTCTCTCTCTCTCTCTATATAATATATAATATATATTATATATATATATAATATATATATATATATAATATATATTCTGAGCAAAGAGGATCTAGGCTGAAATATATCACCCAAAGGGGAGTATTAAGTTATAAATTTGGCTCCAAGAAAGCCTCACACCCATTCAAACCCACACCAGCAGAAAAATCCAGAACTTCCAAGCCCTAAAAAATTATTTTCAAAAAGGGTTTGGAGGGAAAAGCATCGATCAGTAAGTCCAAGTTCTCTAGTTTTCACTTCTGAACAAGGCACTTGCACTTTTGAATACAATAAAATTGGTGAGAAAATAAATTATGAAGTTCCTTAACATTTTCGTAGGGTTTTTTAATTCCTTGAATCAACAAGGAAATATAAGCTTTAATCCACAACTCAAGAGACCTTATAATCCTCCCCAAATCTTACAAAGAGAGAATAAAGAGCAAGAAGATCAGGTTCAAGCTCCTTTAATGATTGAAGATGAACTAGAGAAGAATTTAGAATAGATTTTAAAGTATCAAGAGAATCAATATTCGACAATGTCTAAAGAATATGAAAGGGATTTTCAATTTTAGTCTCCTATAAATGAAGAAGAAATTGATTCCTATTGAAGGAAATTTGTTGACTTAATGTAAGATGAACTACATAAAATATATGATTTAAGGTGAAGGAAAAGATTAAGAATACAATATGAACCTTATCACCAAGATCAACAATCCCCAATGAATAATTATGATAAAGAAAAAAATCCAATGCATGTTATTTCAATACCCATAGGGGAAACTTCATAGTGAAAGAAGCCAACATAGGAGAATAAGGAACCAGACCAACAATTGAATGTAGCAAAAGGGAGTCATATATTCAATATTGAGAAAGAGTTGGAGAAAGTGAGAATACGTTTGTCATTAGTAGAGCTTGGAAGACAACATGCTTATCAAAAGAAAATAACTAAATTCTTGAATTCATCACATGTAACTCTATATCAAGATAATATAAATTTGCAAGAAGATAAGCCTGTGACTATGTTCGGGACTCTTGTGGAAGAATAAGATTCTACTACTCTTTTTTTCTACATAAATCTTCTTATGCATGACTTAATGTTGCACAACCATATGCTTGATTATGGTGCTTCACATAATTTTATACCTTTCTTTGTCATGGAGGAACTGGGCGTATAAATTACAATACCATACATAGATTTGTACTCATTTGATTAAAATAGAGTAAAGTATACTGATATGACTAAGGATGTGTTTGTTTCCTTATCACAAATTCTTACATGAAGTATTGTAATGGATGTGGCAGTTGCTGACATTACTGCCATATTTGGTATGTTGTTATCCAGACCTTGGCGGATGAAGCTTGGAGTTTCGTTAAAATTTGACCTGACATATGCAAAGATTCTTGTGCTTGGAGGAGAATAAAGGAGAATATACAAAGATCCAAATTTGTTAAAACAATCAGAAAGGGGGGGGAATTCGTGTATCTCCCCTGTATATAGTATAGATAAATATTTTGGTTTTTTTTTGTTAGAAGTATATGATAAAGTAGTTGAAGAAATGGAAATTCAAAATCCAACAACAGTCCAAAGAATGGAAGAGATTCAAAACCTTGTCTGAAATATGTATTTTAATGGAGCTTATTCAACGAAAGGGAATGGAGAAAAATTAGTATTGATGTCTCCTCAGGGTTAGACGATTCCACTCTCATATAAGTTAGAATTTGATACTACAACTAATGTGACAGAATATGAAGCTCTGATTTTGGGTATACAAGATGCTATAAAGCTAAAAATTGATAATTTTTCAGTCTTTGGAGTTTTAAAACTAGTGGTTAAGCCAATAAAGGGTATTTTCCAAACCAAACATCCAAGATTGAGTTCTTATAGAAATGAATTTTGGGACTTGATGGAGAAATTATTTTCATATTTCAATATAAGTTTCCTTCTTAGCGAGCCAAATAGGCTCATTAATTCATTGGTTGTTTCTATTAACACCTTTAAATCTCCTGAAAACTCTCGTTTGATATATGGGTTGAGATCAGCTATCACACTTCCATACCTAATAATGTCAAGTATTATTAGGTATTTAAGGATGATAAACATATCAAGTGTTTTATGGAAGTGATTGGAGAACTTTTTGCTTCATAGATTGATTAGGATAGTGAAAATAAGAATGAACAAGAAGAAGAAATGGATGACAATGCACTATGGAAGGATACTATTGCTAATCACAAGATATTATAAATGAAGAATAATTGCATTCCTTAAGGTTGTATTCTATTGGAGAGGCTTTTTCACATAAATGATATTCCGATGAAAATGACGAAATAGAATTAAAAAAAATGTAGAAGACTACAATATTGGAATAGACCAAGAGCTAAAGTTAATCAAATTAGTGAAAGAAATACCTAAGTCCTTCAAAAGAGGTATGTTGATTTATTCAAGAAATATTCTGATGTCTTAACATGGAATTATGGGGTCTTAAATCCTATAATATTTAAATCATTCAACATAAGATTCCTTTGAAGCCTGGGGTTAAACCATATAAACAGAAGTTTGAGGAAAGTAAATATTTTTCTATTACCTTTAAGAAGGAAATTTTGAAGGATGGAATTTTATCTTAAAGTTTAAAAAACTTGGCGAATCTTACAGTCCCTAATATGAAAATTGTAAAATGTTTCGCAATATTTTTGTAAAAATTGTAAAATGTAAATTTTAAAATGTTTACTACTAAAGTGAGAGACTCCTTCTCTCCAATCAGAAAAATATTTTGGACAAGCTCTCATTTTAATCAACCTAGATTATAGTAAAACTTTTGTAATATTTTAATTTGCATCTAAAACAACTCTCGCAATGGTCTTACTATAGAAAAACAATGAAGGAAAATAACATCTTGTAGCTTTCTTCAGTAAATTATTAAGATATGCATAATTGAAGTATGTCAAATTGGACAAGCAATCCTATGAATTAATGAAAGCCTTTAAAACTTATGTATTGCAGTCTCAAGTAATAGCATATGTTCCAACTCATACATCCAAGGAAATCCTAACTCAAGGAGATAACAAAGGGAAGCGAGGTAGTGTTGGGTTTGTGTTATATTATTTCCATGACTACTTGCACGTGAAATACCCCCCTTTTCATTGCATTGGCCATAGAGGGCGGGTCACAAGGCGGGCGGGTCACAAGGCGGTGGAATCCCCCCTAACGTGGGGTTTATAAGGGGGGTGATAGCCCACCTACATGGGGTATGGGGCAATGCCACAGGAAAGTGTGTTTTCCTATATATATGTGGACCCAAGGATGGGGGGAAGACCCAAAGATGGTGGGAGAACCTACCCATGGTTTTGTGCATGGGTTTTGCACATTGTTTTGGGCATGATGGTTTTTTTCCCATGGTATTTTGTAGATTCGGTCAATGGAACTATGGTTATGCTCTAATCTAGGGTTAATGGATTGGGGTTTATGAATGCTTCGACATGTATATATATGTATTGTAACATTGAAAGGAAAATAATGAAAAATCAATCTAGTAGTCCCAATTTTGGGATATAGGGGAAATCTGTGTGTATATTTGTTTTATTTTCCCACCATTATATGTTTTCTATTTTTTAAGAATTCATTTTCAGGTAATTTTTGTACAGGCTTAAAACCTACTTTTGGTATCAAAGTTGTTTCGGCTTCAAGGGGATGCCTTTGTTAATTGGGGGATTTTGCTTGGGCCTATGGTAGACCCTGTTCAGTGCGATATCTGCAGGATCGATTCTTGTGTTGAAAGAAGATGGTGAGTAGTGGAAATATAGAGATTGATAAATTTGATGTTCAGAGTTTTGAGTTGGGGAAGCTGAACATGGAGGATCTACTAGTGGATAAAGATTCGTGGACCATAGTAGATTCGAGTACTAAACCAATAACAATGTCAGTAGAAGACTGGGAAAAGTTGGATCAGAAAGCAAAGAACACAATACGATTGTGTATCTTGGATTTAATATTGTTGAACGTATCAGGCGAAGCTACGACAAAGTATTTGTGGGTCAAGATAGTGACTTTGTACCAATCTAACTCTCTGATGAACAAATTGTTCCTACGGAAAACATTGTATAACCTAAGGATAAATGATGGAGACTTGGTGACAGAGCATCTAAACGCATTTAATACTATGGTAAGCCAGTTGTTATCTCTTGATATAAAAAATTTAGTTAAAGATAAGTGCATCAATTTTTTGTGTTCTATACTAGATTCATGGAATAGTCTCGTTGTTGCAATAGGTAGCAATACAATTACCTTGAAGGTTGATGAAATAGTCTCGTCCTTGTTGTCGGAGGAGATGAGATGGAAAAATATGGAGAGCCATAATGGAGATGCCTTATCTGTATGAGGACGGTCCAAGAACAAAAACAAAATAAGTCCTCGAGTGAGAGATTTAAATCTAGAGGGAGATGTAAATCTCCAGGAAAACCTGTAAAGGTACGTTGGAAATGCAGAAAGGAAGGGAACTACAAAAAGGATTGTATATCTAAAGCTCCCGAGAAAGGAAAGGGATATGATGATTCTCCTTCTGTAGAGGCGAAAACTAGCTCAGATGATGGTGGGCATGTGTACTTGGCTTCTTCTTGAAGTACACATATAAATCGGGAGACATGGTTGATTGACTTGGGTGCATCCTTTCACTTCACTCCCCATAGGGAGTGGCTATGCGAGTATGAGAAATATGATGTTGGTGATGTATTCTTAGGGGATGATAGGAAGGCCAGAATCATTGGAATGGAAAGTTCAAGCTAAAGTTCCAAGGTGGAAATATTAGAACACTTCTTAGTATTATGCATATTACTTCATTTGCCAAAAATATGATTTATGTAAGTAAGATGGATGATGCAGGTGTAAAAATAGCGTTTGAGAAATATACCTACAAGATGGTTTGAAGGGCATTGGTATTGACGAGGGGAGTTCGGATTGGAACTCTGTACAAGATTCTGCGTAGCACTATTATTAATGGGTGCAACATTTTTGTGGTTCCTGGAAGGGGAGCAAAGAGCCTAGTGGTCTCTAGAGAAAAGACCATGACATGGCATCAAAGGCTTGGATATATTGGAGAGAAGGGCCTTTGAATACTACATGATAATGGTATTGTTGAAGGCTTATCTAATTTCTCTCTGGATTTTGATTTCGTTGAACATTGTGTATGTGGGAAGCATAATCAGGAGAGTTTCCCCTCTGGTGCTAAGATGGAAAAAGGGCTATTAGAGCTTGTCTATAGTGATGTGTTTTGACTAGTGTTGGTTCCATCACTGGGTGAGTCTATGTACTCTGTCACCCTTATAGATGACTTCTTAAGGAATACATGGATATATTTCCTTAGGAAGAAATCTAAATTCTTTGACAGGTTTAAAGAATATAAGGCTCTGGTGAAAAATTAGAGAGAGAAGAAGATCAACATGTTGAGGACACATAATGGTCAAGAGTTTTACAAGAAGGAATTTGAAGAGTTCTATAAGAAGGGTTGTATAGCAAGATGTGAATGTTACTCCATACACACCTCATCAAAATGGAGTTGCATAAAAAATGAATAAGACGTTGATGGAAAAGGCAAGAAGATAGAGTTTGAGCTACAAGAGGAAGAATCAAACTCTACAATAGAACAAGCATCAGAAGATGAAGAGCCACAAAATCCATCTTTGAGATGATCAGTTTGATAGAGAAGGAATCTAGAAAGATGTAGTCCATATTCTTTCTATTCAATTTTTTCTCTATCTATTACTGATGATGATCCCAAAACTGTTAGCGAGGCAATAGATTCAGAGCATGGAAAACTCTGGAAAGAGGTCATGGTTGATGAAATGACATCTTTGGAAAATAATGAGGCATGGGATCTGGTAGAGTTATCGACTGGAAGGAAGCCCATTGGAATAAAATGAGTGTTCAAGAAGAAAATGAATGCAAAAGGAAAGGTGGATAAATAAAAAGGTCGGTTGGTAGAAAAAGATTATTCCGAGATGTCAGGAATTGATTTTGGTGATATTTCTTCTCCTGATGCCAAATTAGTTTCTATTAGATTACTTTTATCTATTTCTATTGCTTTTGATTTTAAGGTAGAACAGATGGATTTGAAGACATCATTTCTTCATAGGGATTTGGAAGAAGATTTCTACATGAAGCAACTTGAAGGCTTTGTGGTGAACGGTAAGAAAGAACTAGTATGGAGGTTAAAAAATTCTTTGTATGGGTTAAAATAATAACCAAGGATGTGGTATTAGAAATTTGATAATTATATACGGGGACTTGAATTCACTAATATAAAAATGGATCAGTGTCTATATTTTAAATTAATTGGTGATCATATTATTTATTTGGTCTTGTGCATGGATGATATGTTGATGATTGGAAATGACAAAGAATTTTTCCAAGATTTGAAGACCCAATTATGCTCTAAATTTGACATGAATGATGTTTGTGCTCCAAACAATATTTTGTTCATGGAAATTAAATGAGATCGGGTAAAGAGGAAGCTCTAGTTAAACCAAAGGAAGTATTTGAGACAATATTGTAGAGGTTTAATATGAAGCATAATAAACTAGTGAAGGTTCCTATTCCTGTAGGTGTAAAGTAATTTGTTGAACAGTGTCCCAAGGCAAAAGAAGAGGAAGGGGGCACGTCTCGTGTTCCATATGCAAGTGTAGCTAGTAGCCTGATGTATGCAATGGTCTATACTAGACTAGACATTGCACATGTAGTGGGAGTATTGAACAAGTTTATGTCAAAACAAGGAAGGAACATAAGACAACAGTGAAGTAGGTTTTGAGGTATTTGTGTGGCATAGGTGATTATGGTCTATGCTACCATGGAAGACCAAGATTGGACATAGTTTTGGACATCCATGGATTTGTTGATGTAGACTGGGCTGGAGATCTAGATCGAAGAATATCTACAAGTGGGTATGTATTTAACCTATTTGGAGAAGCAGTCAATTGGACGAGCAAGAGAAAGTTTGCAGTGGCACCTTCAACTACAAAGACATAATACATGGTGGCCACTCATGTAATAAATGAAGCAATTTGGTTCCACATATTATGTTCAAGTATGGGGTTAGTACAAAGAGCTATAAGGATAGAATGTAATAGCTAAAGTGAAATTTTCTTGGCAAAGAACCATGCTTATCATTTAAAGACAAAGCAAATTGATGTTCAGTATCACTTTGCAACGAATATGGTTGAGGACAAAAAGGTGTTGCTAGTAAAGGTGGACACTTTAAAGAATGTTGCAGATAAATTGACGAAGTCTATGGGCACTGAGAAGTTTTCTTGGTGTAGAGAAGTAATGGTCGTTGCAGGGTTGAACCAATGACCAAGCTCTCATGTGACCCCCAGTGTTTAAAGAAAAAAGTGCGAGAATGTTGGGTATGTGTTATATTCTTTCCACAACTAGTCATGATATGCCCACATGTTCGTTGCGTTGGGCGCAATAGGGGGTTTATTGCCCCCCCTATCGGGGGGTTTACAGGGGAGCGGTAACCACCCTGCATGGGTTCCAGGGTAAAACCCTAGGAATTTTCTATATACATGTGGACGCAAGGATGGGGGCAGAACCAAAGATTGTGGGCAAACCTACACATGGTTTTGTGCATGGGTTTTTCACATGTTTTGGCATGATGTTTTTCTGCCCATGGTAATTTGTAGATCCAGTCAAGGGAACCATGATTATGTTCTAAGTAGGGGTTAATGGATCGGGGTTTATGAATTCTTCAGGATGTATATATATGTATTGTAACATTTAAAAGGAAAATAATGCAAAAAATCAATCTGGTAGTCTCGATTTTGGGATCTAGGGTAAAATCTCTATGTATATTTGTTTTATCTTCTAGCCAATGTATATTTTTTGTCATTTAAGAACTCATTTGTAGGTAATTTTTGTACAGGGTTAAAAGCTACAGATAAAAGGATATATAAAATCTAGGAATATGATATGGATATCAAGCCAACAGAGCTAATAAAATGTCAATGCCTCGCAAAAATCTTATATCAAGAAAATTGCAGAGTTATGGGAATCAATCTACGAACTACTAATCTTGAACATAATGTAGAAAAAGGAAAATATCATGTCAAAGAAGTGAATAAGAAGAATAAATATAAATATGTATTCTCATATTGGTATAAAAATATTATTTATTATTTCTTATATCTTGAATTCCCACCATAATTGAACAAAACCAAATACAAGTCTCTAAGACTGGAAGCTACGAATTTTATTATTTCTAATGGAAATATTTACTGGAAAGATCATGTTGTAGTTTTTTTATTATTTCTAATAGAAGAAGAAACCCATAATATTGTGGATGAAGTCCATACTAGTTCTTGTGGAGGTCATCATAGCCATATAGCAACAACACACAAAATTTTAAAAGATGGTTTGTATTGGGATCAATTATTTTTAGATGTGTACATAGTAGTAATGATTTGCAAAAAAAATCAAATGTTTGTTGAAAGACAGAAAAACTTTCCTTTTCCATTATTTCCTTTTTTGTTGAATCATATTTCATATAGTGGGGATGAGATTTCATTGGATAAATTTACCCAACATCCAATGGTCATCATAAGTAGATTTTAATTGCCACATATTATTTTTCAAAATGGATTGAAGAAATACCAACTCAATCGACCATTGATACTATTGTTATGAAATTTATAGAAGAGAATATTTTAGCTAGATTTGGTTCCACAAGGAAAATAGTTACTAACAATTGACAAGCTTTCAAATCAATCAATATGATTAATTCCTGCCAAAAATAAAATATTTGTTTCAGTGATTCCATAACATATTATCCATAGGGGAATGGTTTGGGTAAATCTTCAAACAAAATTCTAGTCAAAATTCTCAAGAAGATCATTGCAGAAAACAAAAAGAATTGGGTTACCTAGGAAAAATATGCTCTTTGACCAAACACGATAACATTAAAAAGGTCCATATGAAAATCCAATTTGTAACTATTTTATGGAATATGTGCATTATATCCAAGTCAATTGGTTCTACCAATGGCTAAACTAATTCAGGACGTATATGAAGATCGAAATGCTTTGACTAGGATAATTTATAAGGTGGTGGAATTATAGGAAAACAGGGAACAAGTCAAGAAAAATCTAGAAAGATATTCTAGATAAAATGAAGAATATAATTTATAGAAAATAAAATTACGGGTTTTTCCAATAGGAATATCTTGTTCTTAAATGGGATCCTAAACATGAAAATCAAAGTAAAAATGGGAAATATGATACTCTATGGCTTGGCCCTTTAAGATTGCAGAATTCAAAGGAAACAAAACTTTTTTGTTGGAGTATTTAGATGGAGATATACTACAACTTCATGTAAATAGGAAGTGCCTCAAAGATTACTTTCATCACTAGATAACCTTCTATAACTCATCGCATATATCGGTGTGACCATTGTAATTACTAATGTGTTTACTTTTACTGGATGTTATTTTCTATAATGTGACTCCATGGACAATGTGAAGGAACTAACTTGCAGTTCATAGTTTTTTTTTTTTCAAAATGTTATCCCGAAGTCAGCTGATGTTGTAGTTACAATTTTATTTTCTTGTTTTGTAAAAATAAAGAAAGATTCAAAATAAAAATAAAAGGAAAAAATAATGGAAATGTTGTATGGGTTATGAAAAACATTCCAAAGATATATATAATCCATTTGGCACAATTTTATTATTATTATTATATGCAAAGGCCTTACATGGCAAGGAAAAAGAAAATAATTACGTGCATTCTAAAACTATGGAGAAGTGGGTATAACCAGTGAAAATTTAAGGGTTAGCAGGGGCATAGCTTTGTGTATATCCACTATATATTTCAATAGATGAATAGATCGCATGATTTGCGATGACACACTATTGTCAAGTTTTAAATGTAGGAAACCCATCACAAATTGGAATTGTAATCGCCTTGATCGACATATCAACATTTGACGTTGACTGCAACACCCCTCCCTCCTTTTTCCAAAACCACCTTAACAGGGTGTCATAAAATGGTAAGCCGATTATTAAAACTATTTCACAAAATCCAACCAAATGTGACCTAGAGTGCCACACATGCAAGCGTGTCCATGAAAGCATCAACTTCACACCCCCACTCCACATCATCATGCTATCTAATTACTCCACACCACCTAGAGTCAGTCCCCACCATTTCCCTGTACTTGTTGACATCCCTAACCATTATTTCTTGCTCTTTCCACAATAGTTAAAATGATTTTCCATGGATTTTTTTATGGTTTTATTTCTTTGTCCATGGGTGTCAACTGTCACCTAACTCCTCGTCAACATCCACTCAACTCTCTCTTCCTTTTTAGGTAATCAGGGAAAATTTTAGGGTCTAATATTCCACAATGGGCTAATTTTCTATACTTTTTCCAAAGAAACGATCCACTAATTTCCATTTTTTTTTTGTAAAATGATTCACCCAAATTTTATAGAATGAAATTATTTTACCCTAAAAATTGCCAAAAAGTTATATATAGACTATATAAAAATATTATAACTTTTACTATTTTTACAAAAATATCTCCAAACATTTTATAGATTTCATATTATGGACTAGTGGAATTCGCCAAAGTTTCTAAACTTTAAGATAAATTTCAATCCTTAAAATATTCCGTGTAGGTAATTCAAAGCTCTCTATCCTATTTTAAATGCTTTCAGCCATGAAGAAGCAAGATTAGAAGATTGTACCATCCCCTTCACCCAAAAATACTCCCTTAGTTTAAGGAGATGATGACATACGTGATTTCCACTATCCTTTTCACCTTACAGAGAATCAACACAATGCGCTTGATGTACCTAACCAATGTAATGACTTATTCTAGTTTGTCTAATCTTGGTTGTAGCACATAATTGTTCCAATTTGTTGTAATTTTCAAGAATTTATCAGTTGGGTATGGTTTACCTTAGTATCCCAAAGAAATTTCTTCATGTTTTCTACTGGATAAAACATCTTTAAAGTTACCCGTGAATTGATTAAATAGACATTTAAATTCGCAACAATTGAAATTTAAAAGCATTTTAGAGATGATACCTTGACTCTCAACTTTGAATACCTCCAACAACCTGATAGAGATAAGATTTTCATCATGTCCAATATATCACCCCGATTTAGCGGGGAATTGAACTGGTGACTTCACATCAAGGAGTGTCTTAATAGACCATCGATCACCATCTATCAAAGATGGTGATGAGTGCTCTGTTAAGGCACTCCTTGATGTGAAGGCATCAGTTCAATTCTCGCCAAATCGGGGTGATATATTGGACATGACGAAAATTTAGTCCTACTAAGCTTAAAAAGAAACAGAGATAAGATTTTCACATTAATTTTACCATTAGGAGCCCCAATTCCAAAAGCACCATCCAGTTACTTATTTTTTGAAACTGCTCAATAGGTCTCAGTTTTAATTACATTTCTCTTTGGGGAAGATGACAAAGGGATTGTACAAAAACAAACCTTGTAGTTTGTTATCATAATGCTTCAGCCTAACATTGTTCTTGATATTCCCACTTACCTATCTCAAGAGACTAACTTTTAGTTCCAGAGCTTCTAAAATATTAAATATTTCAGCTACCGCTGATATCTGGTACATTTATTTTTGTATGTACACATAAACAAGTTCAATAATCTTAATTTACATTTGATGGATTTTGAAAATCAAACAATGTGAGTGGTTGAATGGACTCATATCACAAGGATAAAACCATATAATCGAGGTTTTTATCAATAATCATCTTAGCTCATGTCTGTGGTATATGTTGTTTTAAATAGTCAACTAGATTGAAAAAAAATTTGTGAAGAAAAAAAAATTCTACAACTAAGTATTGACACCAAAGTAGGTGACTGGTATTTATTTGAAGACTACATGGATATAAGCTTATACAGGGAAAGGGTGCAACCATATCACGTACTTTTATTATTTCCTATGAGGATCTTTTCCTTAGAATTCATAACATAGGGTCTCAATGTGGATCGAATCCACTTTGTTCCTAGGCACAAGGGATACACTTTTAGGTTGGATAATACTATTGGATCATTCATTGTAAAGACTAAACAAGGCCATGCTCAAGTTGAAGAAATTATCAAGGAAATTGACTTTGGAAAAGGAGAAATGTGGTAATATGATCCTCACCATGTAATATCTAATAAAAGGGTGGAAGTTGGTTCTGTACCCTATCCCCATGATTTTAGATTAGAACATCGAAAATAAAAAATCAAGAAATGTGGTCAGCTGATGAATCAACTCAAATACATAAGGTAGTGAACATTGACAACCTTGTTGCCAAAGAAGAAGCTCTTAAGAACAAAATTCAAGTGAAAGAGGTTGTTGACATGGAAAATGATGTTCCTTTACCTGAAAAAATCAATTTGCACAAACATGAAGGTTAAATGATCTATATTGATTTGAGCAAGAATCCCTTGACAATGTATAAAGCTAAAAAACTTCTTGAGAAGACCACAAAACAATTAAGGCAAGAAAAGGATAACTCAAGGTCTAAGTAGATACAAATTAAAAAATACAAAAAATTGATTCTAAAGATGGGGGTTAATCCCTAATATCGAGAAGAAATCAAGATGATAATGAAGAACACTGAAGATGACATGCGGTCCTTAAAGAAGAAATTAAAGATGCCTAGTATTGAATATCCTTCAACAATAAAATTGGCACATGTTCAAAAGGAAAAAGAGTAGCTCCTAGAAGAATTGATTAATATAAATGGACAAATTTTCATTTTATAGGAAAAAATACAAAGTTTAGAATAGTCAATTAAGTATCATATTTGTACCATTATTTTCCTAGGGGAATTAGATGATCCTTCAAAAAGGCTAGTAATGTTAATGGTAAAACTTATAATTTTAGAGGTTGAATTGAAGAACGCAGGGAAACTTGACTGAAATAAAGGAACAGGTAAACATAGAAGAGTGGCAACTAAATAAATCTAATGAAAATAATAATCAACTGACCAATAAGAATAACATTACATAGGATGAGATCAAGAACTTGAAGGTCAAATTAAAAGATGATATTTCATTGGTTGAAGCTAGGAAAATTATTTGGGATGAAATTATCCAACAAGTTCATTATGTGTGGGAGTATATTCAAATAATTTTACAGAATAAATTCATAATAAAAGGATCTAAAATGAACATTGAAAAATGCAAGGAAAACATGTAGAAAGAAGCATTTAAGGCTAAGAAGATTATCAAATGTCTAAATCTGGAATTCGAAGTTGTGGAACCATGCACCAACCATGTAGGTCAATGTTCCAAGTGTCGTCTAAGTTCTCATTAATGAGAAATTTTTATATTTGTAATACTTAGATAGATATGGAAGTTTTGAGAGTTACTTTGTAATTGATTTTGATGTAATACAAAAAGACATGAGAACCACTGTAAAATGGTTCAGAGTTTTGAAATTTTGATCACTTGTGTAATGATTGTGCTTCCTCAAAGAAAATAAAATCACCAGATTGATTCCAGCACATTGGCATGTGGCAATATATGTTATTATTCTCATGTGATTTTCTTTTTGTTTTCTTCCTATGGAAGATGTGTATGATGGTAGAAAGTTTACTTGAATGAGTTACATATTTATTTATGTATTTTTTAGAGTTATAGATATACCTATGAGCTTTTTTCAACGAAATTTAGTACGCTCTCCATTTTTTCTGCACCTTAATTCTTGTTGAAGGCTCGAAATGTCTGCCCCAATATCGGGGAAAACCACCCGGTCAGGACCTTAGAGAAAATCCTCTTATGTTTCAGATGGTGGCTTTGACTAGGATTATGGGACCAATTTCCCTTAAAATAAATTATAAAAAATGGATGGAGTATATAGGTATGATGTTATGATTTAGTTAAAACTAAGAGTAAAGAGTACTTAAATTAAATATCTATCCTGAGAAATCTTATTTATTTATGTGATTCAAAAATATATCATAAGAAACATGAAAATATAGATTATCCTATTATTATGAGGTTAAATTAGATAATGATAACTAATTTAATTGAATAGTTAATTAAATTAGTTGATTAATTCATTACACATATAAGATTTCATTGTTTATACATATCTGTAGTGAAAAATGTACGATTGCTTACAACACATATATGATAAACGTAATCAAACAACCATTCAACTCTTATGAAAAGTAATCATAGACAGGTAGTAGTAATTGATATATCATAATTATGCTCATGAGAAAATAGTAGTGGTTCATCTTTCTATTCAGAGTAAATTAAGTTATAATAGTTCAAACAAAAGCCTTTTTTCCAAAATTTAGAACCCTTACTCCATAAAAATGGAGGGGGATTTGTAGTTTCAAAATGAAATACAAATATAGCAAAGTAGAGTAAAAGCATGAAGGAGTTTTAACAAACAACATTTGAAATAAACCAACAAGACATTTTTAGAAATTTTTATAACAACTTGACTAGGCATGTGAAGAGGATTGTCATCCCATTTGTTGTTGAAGCTTGTAAATATTTGTCATAGGCTTCAGTACAATCAGATTTTCCGACTAAATCTGCATTCAACTAGTAAATATGGCATCCTTTAATGTTGTGAGCATGTGGGTGGTTGTATTGGATAAGCATATGAGCATAAACCATAGGTTCTGAGGCTTCACTACGAATTTCCAATGGTATTCCATGTCAATTTTAGATAGTTATTCAACTATTTCGGCACCTTTCTTGGATAATTCTTTCCATGTTTTGGTTAGCAATTTGATATCTCGTAGAGTTCCCTCTGGTCATTTTGAAATGAGATTCACCTTAAACAAATTATTATTGATGGTTTCAATGAGGTTGTTATGCATTGAATACTATTGTCTCTGTATGCTTAAGGTGAATCTCTGATTCTCTAAAGACTATGCTTTGTGTGACTCCTCTATCCTAGGGAGACCAACTAATATCCCACCAGCATTGTCTTGCCACATTATGAAACTTGCAATATTTTCTTAAATATCATCAAAATACATTCTGAGGTCGAATAATTGGTCCACTAGGGAACTTGCTGTGTGACGCAAATCATGAATAATAGCAATATTTTGACATAATACAATTTATTGTTGAGCCGATACAGTATTTAACTCTCCTGCTTCCTTTTTGGACTCAGTTAATTCAGGATTGACATTAAGTTATTCAATCATGTTCTGCAATTCCTGTATCTGAGTGTCTAGGGCCTAAAAATTAGATTCATATTCGATTTTAGGGCATTGAAATTGTTCTGGAGCTCCACAAGTTGTCCCTATCATTTATTAGCAATATTTTGTTTCTCACTCTCAAGACTATGTTCTAATTGTATAATTATGTCCTCCTTTTTCTTGAATAACTATTGTATTTCAGTGACTTTTTCCATAGTTATGAAAGCGAGCTCTAGTGAACTAGGTGAGTCTTCCCAGTGCCTTTGAAGGAGTGGATATAGAGCCCTCCCATACTACATCGAAATAAGTGTTTCTAGGAACTAAGGCCTGATATTTCTCAATTTTCCTTTTCTTCCTTTGTCTTTTAACAATGGCCTTATGTTCGAGACTGTAGAATATATCAAGGGGAAGAATCTCTTCGACCCTCAATACAACCTCAGAGGTTGGGAAGGCTGGTATAAATTCAATGTCTTTAGTTTCCAAAGGCTTATCAAAGGCCTTTATTGTAATCAAAGTCTTTTCTAAGATTACAAAAGTGTTTAAGACCTTCTCTTATGAGGGAGTCTTCAAAACTTGAGATTCCTTTTCTTTAATAACCTGGTTGTATTGTTTCTGTTATCACTCCAGGAAGCTCTCCTAGGTTATAGCTCGGAGATGCTTGGTAACATATAAATCTTCAATATTGTTCTCTGAAATATTGGAATGGATGATGGTTGGATCAAGTCAGATGGATGTTTCAACTCTGTTTTCACTCAAGACATGCATGAACACCCTCAACTTTACAAGGATTTAGACCACTAATGCTCAATAGTTTATAGATTCAATGGATAGATGGAGAATACTGACTGTACCAACAAATGCATACATAAACACATATGAATGGTTAGGTACAGGAATTAAATGAAGCTCGCAAATCTAATTTATCAATGCAGAGATAAGATGACAGTTATCTTGCATTAGAAATAGAAGAAAACATGAATAACCTATTCATGTGCAAGCTTAGAACATAAGAGAAAATGGGAATTGAACATGTAACAGCGAAAGAATCTTATATTGCTAGAATGAAGATGAGAAGCTAGAGTAGCAAAGTATCCGCAATCCCCAAAAGTTGAACCCTTGTTACTTTGAACTTTCAAATATTTATAGGCCTTTTACAATGCTCTCAAGCCTTCAAAGGCTCGAGAGGTCTTAATGTATCCCCTCGGTCTCTTTAACTATTTGATGCCATGACTAGGCGTGCATGAGCTTGGAGGTTTCTTTTTTAACAGCAGAGTAACCACATTCTGGTAATTCGCTGTGCTGTTAGGGAGCTCGCTCGTGCTAGCGATGCTCCATGATCACTTCTATTATGGGCTGCATCATGCTGTGGCCCTTTTTCCCTTTCTCGCCATCTATCTCCCAGCAATTTGTCTCCCGGCATCTGTTTCCTAGACTTTATCCTGTAAAGGAATGGGTATTCGGGCTTTTGACATCCTTTCGAATACCAAATGATTGTTTTTTGTTTTACACAGAAAAACACTGCAACACTATGAAATCCTGCCAAGCTCTATTCATTCTAGACTTCAAAAGTCCTTAAACACGGTCTATTCCTCTATCGGGTACGCCCTCAATTGCTATCGCAAGTCGCTAATGGCCTGTTCCCAGGCTTCCCTTTGTATTTTGAAATTCGTTAAAAATCGTGAAAATAATGTAAAAATGGCCTTCAACAGATCTAAAATAGTATATAATTTCATTCTCGAACCCCTTCGGGTCTGGGTTTTATCACATCAGCATTGCCCCTTTGAATTTCGTTAAATAACGAAAATACACAAAATACATAGGAAAATGCCTTTCAACAAATTTCAAGTTTTATGCAATACTATGTATATAACCATTGGGTCCAGTTAATCGCATTGCATATATACATGTATAAAGGCCCGTCTCCATAATGTTTCCCCGATTATGATCTGCCAATGTAATTGATCGTAATCGCATATTGCTCATTCCCCGTGTTATAGACATTTTTGGGCACTTCAACCCCAATCATAAATGTCCATAAACTGAGGGATCCTAAGTCCCTAAAAGTTTTGCTTCACTACCTAAAGGAACAAGGTCAACTGATTATGTTATCACTCAGGTTGTCCCTAGGCTCCTATAGGGATACGGCCGAGGTAACCACAAACCAATCTTTGGATTGCAGGTTCTAGACCACCTGCAATCAAAGAGGGCTCTCTGTTAATGATTCAACTTTGTTGATGATTTTATGCTAGCTTTTGGCTCAGGGGTTTTTGTTTGTGTTTGGATGGAAGGAAAATGCTTTCAGGCAAAGAGGCAATTTATGAAGTGATAAGTTTCAAACCATTGGGCATGGAGTCATGGGTTAGGATTATCAGTGCGTCTTTCTGGTCAAAGAGAAATAATGAAGCAGGATAGTTGCTCATAACACAATCTTCAGACTAAAAGGATGAATGATATGTAAGGAATGAGAGGCACTTAAGAATCTCTCATTTAACTTAACAGAGGGAAAGATGATCTCTATCTAGGGGCAATGAAGAATCCCTGGATAACTGTCTTGGGTTTAAGGCAAACATGAGCCATGTGGAATTCATATTTATGCTTAAACAGAGGAAAACATAAAGGAACAACAGAAATTGAGCATAGAGTGTATTTAAACAAATTCTAAGCTAATCTTTCTTTCAACTGTTTAAGAGCGTAATTCATGAATGAAAACAGAGGTAATAAGCACTTATTGAGTTATGCACAGCACAAGAATTCCATAATCACTCTTCAACCAGTAAACACAGTGAACAATCCGTTCTCCAAGGCTCATAAGCAGTCTTTGATTATAGAAACTTATCAGATATTACAGTGTGAGTCTCTCCCGGAGCAAAATCAGCTAGAGATAGCTTGTTGACTAATCAACCAACCAACCAACCCATAATACAGTATTCAGGGCTGCTTTTATAGTGCAAATATCTTCGACTATTTATTACAATTGACCTAAAACAGGTCTACAAAAAGAGCTTTCTAAACCTAAAATTGTGTCAAAATTAAATGCAGGTAAATATCTATTGAACTGTGTCAAAGGTAGTTGGATCAAAAAGAGTGCAATGTGGCCCTTGGAGGCTCGATGCAGTACTATTGGAATAACTATGCTTTGGGATCTGCAGTTTTGTTATGGTGCGAGTTAAATGTGCAACAACCATGATTTGAGGGTTTTGAGCGGCCTCGCCCTCTTTTTTGACTTTGCTGGAAGGTATTTAATTTTCTCCTACTTTGGGCCGCTATTAAGATCTTCGTTGATACTCTTTGCCGCTACATTGATGGTCTCCGCCACTTTCTGATACTCTTTGACGTGCTTTCTCCCTGTAGATTTGATCTGATACTCTTTAATCTCTGTCTCTGGTCCTTTCCTGTCTTCAAATCGGTTTAATTTAGCAAAATCGGGCAATTTAGGGCCTTTTCGGTGTAAAACGGGCCAAGGAATCAAAAGATTCCCTAAAGGTTCCCCAATATCGCTCATAGCAATGCACGATCAAAAACTGCCTCTGTTTCTTGTTCCGGAGCTCCGAAGCTCGACTTTGCGCTTGCGCGAATTTTCGGTTTTCTAGCTGCTGACGTCAGCATGACATCAGCTGCACGGCGGATGACGTCAGCCAGGTGATGTGGCAGGGTGGCTCATACTTTAATGCGATGTGATGAACTTCTTCCAATGCGATCGCAATATCGCATCAGCGGGGAACGAAAAGGTATTTATTTTGGAAATGTGATGCTTGCGAATGTCGATCGCCAATATCGCGATATCGCATCGGGAAAAAAAGGGTGGGGCACACTTATGTGGTGAAAATATTGCGATATGGCGACGCGAGATGGCTCACTAGGATCTGCAGAGTGTTAAGGAAATCGGCAAGGGTCTATTGAGATCGGAAGGAGTGAGTATGTGCGTTAGAAGAGCGATTGAGGCCTCGGAAGCGGTCCGATAACCTAAAAAGGGATTTTATAGTTTGGAAGGAGTCTATTACATTAGAAGATGGTTTGAAGGGGCAGCATGAGGGTTCTTGCCAAGTTTCAGACAAGCTGAGCAATTCCCGGGGGTACTTATGGTTATTTTTCAACCAGGGGGAGGGATATTTACATAGGGGATCATTTACATAGTTTTAGTAGGGGGATGGGGAAAATATAGGGAGTTAAATAAAAATGTCAGTAGTTAATATGGAGATGGTAAGAAGGCGCTAGGTTTGAGAGATATTAGTCTTCAACGGGGAGATAGAATTTTTATAGAGAAAGTATGGATCCTTCCCTGAGTGAAGCAGATCTTCACCTAGGCTAAATGACATGGAAAATGATGAAACTATGAGATGTCAAGCAGATCTTGACCTCTTTTGGGGAAATTAGTTAATGATTTCGGGAAGATGGAGCAAGGGAAGTTAGTTACGCCTGGTTTGAGCTTCTTCAAAATAAAAATGCTTTATGACTGTGATCTGAGTAGAGATGACACCCTGAAAATATGGAACTGATCAGCAATCAAGATTCTGCAACCTCAAAACTACCTACCCAACCTACTTACCTAAGATTGTTTCTTCTTTTGGTTTGGGTGCACTTAGACTTGCAGACCCATCATTTCAATTTTTTCTTTTTATACCTTCATATCTACAAACTACCCTTATTTCATCCAAGGGCCCAGATTAAGCAGTTGGGCTCCTTTGATTCTCTACCTATCTACGATCTGCCAAGATTAGCTGTTTTGGAACCGATTTTCATCTTCTATATTCTAACAAGAATTGAACTAGGGAGACCAGATTAGCTGTTTGGACTCCCTTTAGCTGAAAAAATTGTACAAACCTGTGTAAACTTCTCAAACTGTTGAAAGCAGTTAGATGAACTCTGAGTAGCCTTCTTGTGACTGTTTAGCAAATATGAAGCATTGCAGCATGCAAAGTATGACATATTTGGTCTGTAAAAATGTCAATCATGAAATATGAGTAACCTGCTGCAGCAGGAGGCTAACATCAACTATGTAACTTATGAGTTTTTTGTTAATATAAAGTTATTAAATCTATAAAAAAATTAATGGGGAGGAGTTGAGGATGGGAGCCACCTTTGGAAAAATTAAACTATCTGAAGGGGTAGATCATTCTTCCACCCAGCATTGAGGTTGGCCTTAGCCTAGGCTCAACTTGGTTTGGAAAAAAGAAAAAGAAAAAAACTATGGTAAGTGCATCAAAGTAACTCATATATCCATATTTAGAGAATTGTTTTTAAAGAGATGGCTAACTAAGTGTGCTCAAGAGATAATGGAAATTATTATAGATATTTTTTTTTTAATTAAAAGATAATGAAAATTAACAAAGTAGTGGAAATTTCTATAAAAAATTATTTAATGATAAATAGTGGTAAGTAACTTAATTTACTGAAGATAATGAAAATTAACAAAATAGTGGAAAATTTGTTAAGAGATAATAGCAATTAATAATATAATGGAAACCTTGATATAGAAATACATATATGCTGATGGTGTTGGACCCACCAACATGTCAAGGATCTCCTCGATAAGAAGTCCCATTTAGACCTCAAGCCATTTGGTGTAGGAGCCCCAATAGTGGGTTGTATGGTAATGCCTTGACCATGATTTCGTACAAAGGCAAGTAAGATGTCCCTATTGGTAGCAAGGGTGTGATTGCTGCAGTAAGTCAAGGAAGGTGCGTGAGAGATTCTAACGCACACAGAGTGAGGTGATTGTGCCCCTTGGAAACTTGTAATAGTACTCAGCTTGGAAGGGAACACACAAGCAAAGAAGTGTAAGCTCCAGTCATACAATACATCCATGCCCAACCACTAGTCTCTATAGTGGAATGTTATAACCACAACCACCTGCTCCTCCAAAGAGATATACTAGCTCTACGCAATGGAGAAGCCAAGGCGTGTTACAATATTTTCCAAGCTTTCTCTAAGATACTCCTATCAGAAGCTTGGCTGACCAAAAGCCTTTACAATGAGTTATGAGGTTCTATTTATAGTAAAGGGTGGGGTGACCCTTGACATTCCCCTTTGTGAAAGTTCATCTACCCTCGTGACTCTTCATCTACTCTGTGACTATTACATCCAATTATTGACACTTGAACTTCCACTTGACAAGATATTACATCACAATGCACATGTTCCCATGTGAGACAAAATGGCTTGAGCAAGCCATGAAAGACATCACTGACAATCGGTCGTTGTGGTGAGACCAACTCTTTGACATGCTTCTGATGGTGAGGTGGTGAGTTGATGCCAAGCCTAGTGGTCTGTGATGGTGTGCATGCGCTCCATGCTAACATCTTGTTGAAGCAAACTCTTACCTATGTTGCATCCAGGTGCATTGGTATGGCTCCTCCATCCAACTCGTCTACTAGCATGCGTATGGTCTTCTTGGGTGCCACCGAACCAGCAACACACTGATGTATAGTGTCCGTGTTGATCTTCGATTGTGTTTTGTTGGTCATGCGCATCAACTATTAATTACATGTTCAGCTCCAGTTAGAATTGCTTCTTGTCTTTGGCTCGATGAGTGCCAAATGGGTTAGATCACACGTATGCACACAATGAAATGCAAACTTCTGAATTCCCTTGCATGCAATCAACAACACGACTCACCATTTTTGCTCCGTGCCAACTACTGGGATGAATCTATAACTTGTACAGGCATAGTTTCATCCATTTGTGCATGTTGCGCCCCTTGTTGTTCACGTTCCTGTTGCAACTCATTCTCTCGTCTATGTAGCTCCTATTCTTCCTTAAGTTGTTGCTTCATCACATAAAACTCCTTCTCGATTCCTTTCTCTTCCCTCATTCGACTGTCTTGTCACGTCGTCACCTCATAGCTTTAATCTCCAAAGCTTCTTTCGTCATGAGTGGATCTACTTTGGACTTGCAACTTTTCTTTGCCTCTATGCTGTCAATAACCTTCCTCTTGTATCCATTGCGTGTAGGTGTGATGCCTTCTGTTGTTGTTGATGGTGTTGCTCGTTGTGATGCTGCTACCATATTATTTTATTTCCTTTTCTATGAACAACTTGATGTCTTCATAGGTAGGCAAGCTCATAGACACTTGCTTGGCTGCAACCCCTGTTGTGCTCTCAATGGTGTCCTTTGACTCTGCTCTCTTGAAGGCCATTGTACTTGTGCTTATGAGAGATAAACAAACACTTATGTTGCCTAGAGACATAGAAACACTCATGGCAATAAATATGTCAGTCGAAAAACAAAAAACAACTTGATAACTAACTTGCAACATACCTGTGTGACTGACCATGAAGGTTTCACAATTTCCATGGGGAGGTCGAGAGACTGATTGCCAAAAATATGCAAGGAACAATTCGGGATGTTGGGAGGCTGACTGATTGTTCGAACTGCGAAATGCATAGTCCATCTTGGCCTGTTGAGGATTGAAACTGCACAATGCGTAATTTCAGTTAGCAGTGACATGTAACCAACAAACTACATTGTGCAGTTTTTGGGGCTAGCAGGACACTGCCTCCAAGAATTGCGCAATGCAAGCCTGGAGGTCAGTGTTGGGCTAGAATTGCGCAAAATATGGAGGGAAGGTAGAGCCTTCGCTTCTAGAAATGTACAATGCTAGCCAGGCAAGGCACGGTACGGGTTAAGGAAGCCTAGTCTAGTCGACGGGCAATGTTGGCTTAGTGGGTCCTGACCCAATTTCAGAGTTAGTTTCGCTAAACAAATCCCTACACTACTAGCCCTTTCAGCATCAATCTGCGGAGCGTGGACTGAATTATCACCCGAAGAAGTATGGGGGGATGCTGCAAGAAAGTTTCCGCACCCAGAGATTAGTGTAATGTCGTTTTATGCCCTAAATATGCCTTTGAACAGATCAATAAGCCTTTAGGGCTTATCGATATAACTACCCTTAATAAAATTCTATACCTCCACAATCGTTTACGATTGTCTTTCGTGGACCCTGAATAGGAAAATCCACTACTTATGCACATCAAAGATTACTCATAACCTAGTGATGACTCGGATTAGCTTAAGAGTTCGATAACTTCAACATAGATCAAGATAATCTTCACGTAAACAATTAATAGTAATTTCATTCATATAATAGTATAAGTTATACAAATTCGCGCATCAATACATTATTATTTCATAAACCCATTATAACATAAGGTGCATTCATGTAAACCGAAGTAGGAGATAACACAAGTATTTATGCAATAATCTTCTTTATTAATACTTAGTTTTGCTTACAGGCTCAAGACTTCCTTGCGCACTCAACTACAAGGGTTCGGGCACTTAGTTGCAAACTCTACTCTAGGCCCCTGCGCACACAACTGCAGAGCCTTCCTTCTACTATAAGACTTCTATGCTCGTCCTTCTATTGACCCATTACATTTGCCTTCATCCTCTATTACTTCCTTAAACATCCTAAGACACACCTATTTATACAATCCCATGGTCCGCGAACCATGGGTAGATCTTCAAAGGCCGACTCAACTTACATAAAGAAGGGTAAAACCCTTTATGACTCTTTAATTATCTACGTGCTCTATGACCACAACTTGCAGAGACTTTACATATTTATACAACAAAACTTGGGATTTTGCCCCAAAACTCGGGTTTTTGCCCCAAAATTAACCCTAGGGGACCCCATCCCAACAAGCCCCCAACACAAAGATCGTGACTCACCCTTGAGTCACTATGCTGGCACGGAGATCTTACTACCAATATCCCCCAGCTTCCCTCATACCACTGCTACCTCAGTTGCGCTTTGCGTGGATTCTTGTTTGATCTATTCCAGTGGCTGCTCTATGGATGGTCTTGCACTCTGCTGCACCGCGAACTTTCTAGTCCCTGCAGCCAGATCATATGGAGAATGCCAATCTGTTGGCCAACGCATGACGACCTCCTCAATAACGTCATTTGTAGCAAGGTGGGGTAGGTGGAACCATTTTTGTTTCAAATCCTTCCGTGCCCGAATGGATACATGGTGTAAGTGAGATTTGAACTTTGTGTACCCTAAAAGTTGTTCAAACATGGTTGGTGACAACCGCAGATTTTGGTTGATGGCCATGCGAATACTCGCCTCCATCAGCACCCAAAATACTTTGGTCTTTGTGACCCATGCAACATCGTTTGTGGCCCAGAGAGATGCAAACTTTGTAGCTTTCGACAACGCTTTATCCACAAGAGGAAACTGACTATCCTTCAGTAGATCCCAAGCAAAGAGTACAATGGAGAGAAACAACCACGAATACTGGAATGTTTTTCTCTCATCTTGCGCCTCTCGACAGTTCACGAGGAACTTGCTGCAAAGGTAGCACACCCAGTTGAATTGTACGCCCTCTACACACTCGGCAACCAAAGAAATCACTAGTGTTGAAACCTCATCTGTGCAACATTTTCTCATAACTTTGGCCACAAGGATTTGAGTGGCATCCTTCACCACGAGGTCGGTGATCAAGGATATAGAGTACCGGCATGACTTCTTCTTGAGCTTGAAATGGAGAATCTGTGGCAAGTGCGGACCTTCAAAAGTAATGTTCTATGGTAGCAGAGGTGTATTAAGGAGCAATTTTCCTGCATCTGGGTCCTTAGGGACCTTCACTTTCCCCTTGCGTGGGGGGATATAATCTAGAAACTTGGATATTGGATCCACCTCCTCTATGTCTATGTCCTTTGCGCCCTCTTCAACCTCCAAGTCCACCACTTTTCCCTTCTCTTTCATGCTCGACTTTTCTTTCCTCTGTGCTTGTGTAGCGGCATGCTTCCTCAGTGACTCACACACCGGTATGGGATTCTTATGTTTGTTCTTCTTCAGCTTGGGGACTTCCCTCACTAGCTTCGGCTTCGACCTAGGTGACCTTGGCGTCATAGGCACTGCAGCTGGTGTCTCCATGCTCATCACCTATGGAGTAGCTCCTTCAGAGGCAACAACCCCTCTAACACTAGCTCTCCTAGTCCAGACATCATGCTAAGAATGGATCGTTGGGGTTTCCTTGGGTAACTTCTTGAATACAGAAATAGCGACCAAATCAACATAAACCTGAGGATTCATAAACAATCAATAGCTCAAAATAGAAATTCTAAGAGTGCAAAGTGCTTTTCGTTGGATTGTCACATGTAATTTATAGGTGAATTCAAATTCAAATTCGACCGTTCCCCCCAAAATCCGTCCATAAATGCTGAGTTGGCGGCAAATTTCCAAATATTTCACTCTTAAATGCAGCCTTAAATGTCACCCCACCCCCTGCTCCTCTTAACCATCTTTTGGCAGTCAAATCATGAATAGTGACTGTAACAGTTACTTTCTCGCTGTTGTGCATAGTCTCTCCCCCTAGAGCGTAGCTCTCTTCACGTATCTTCTGGTATTGATACACCCTTCCGTTTCCTGCAAACTCTCTGTTGTGCAACTCTACAAACTGGGAAGTGTATTTTATAGTCCCATTCCTCCTTACAGCTGCCTGGAGCGCTAAGACTGTGCTACCATCATGTAATCATTGGGCCGGATCCCCAATGTATGGCTTCAATCAACTTTCATTTACCCTTCCCGGAAATGGATTTCCATTCAACTTCACGAGCTGAACTGCTCCACCATCTGTAATCTATTTGATAACATATGGTCCCAACTAATACATATAAAATTTTCCTGGAAAATTATCAAAATTACTGTCATATAATAAAACCAAATCATTTACCTTGAAGGTGTGCAGTTTGATGCGTCGATTGTGCCAAGATTTTTCGCGTTCCTTCTGAACTTGCTGATGGAATCCAGCTAGAAACCTATCTTCCTCGAGCTCTGTTAATTGCGCAAGCCTTGCTTCCAAAGATCTGTGGTTTTCCATTCCTGTGAAGGCTGCTATGTGTAAACTAGGCACAATGTACTCCATATGCATCATAGCTTCTACATCAGAGACCAACCTAAAAGGTGTATGACCAGTAGTTCTGCAAGCCCATAACACTACGAGTATGCACACATCCCAATAATTTCGTTGCACATTGTAAACCTTTGTCAACGCATTCTCCAATATCTTGTTAAAAGCCTTAACCATTCCATTGGCCTAAGGATGGTATGGCATACTCTTCTGATGGTAAACCTGGAACTCCTCTATTAGTGCGTTGATCGTTTCATTGTGAAAATGCGTACCGCGATCACTCATCAATACCTTCAGGCAACCAAACCTGGTCAACACATATTCGAATAGAAATTTCATTGTTGTTGCCCCTATTGTTGTTGTGCTTCACCCATCTGGTCAAATATTCAGTCACGGTGATGATATATTGTGCACCCATATTCTTGCTTGGAGGTTGAATCAGTCCTACAAAATCAACTGCCCATTTCTCAAATGGCTGCAATGACACCTGCGAATTCAAAGGCAGCTCATCCCTCTGTGATGATCTACTCGTCCTCTAACATGCATCACATGCCTTACAATATGTTTTAGAATCATTATGCAACATCGACCACCACAACGCAATGTGCAAAATCTTCTCCGTTGTTTCTTTTCCTACATAATTTTCTCCCGCATCTCCTCCATGAGCTTTAGCAAGGATACTGTTTCTTCAAAGTCAGGCACATAGCGCCGAAGTATTTCATCCGATCCCATCTTATACAAATGGTCTGGAATAACTGAAAAGTCTGTTGCATGCACCACCAATTCATTCTTCTGTTGACTTTGTATCACCCTGGAGTCATCCCTGTGGTCAAAAGGTGGATAATGTCTAAAGTGATTACCTGCTACTCACCCGGAAAAGAGCTACGCATCACGCAGTCCTTCCTCCAAATTGGTAGGCTCTTCTCCTATTTCAATGCACGATAGATGGTCTAGCCCTGCATTCAACCTTCCTGGCTTCACAATCACTTCGAAATCATATTCCTAAAACAACATCAGACATCTGCATATTCCCCCCCTCCAAAACATGCTGATTGTCTAGGTATTTCAATGGAGAATGGTATGTGTACATCTTGAAATGTCCACCTAGCAGGTAATGTCTAAACTTTTGGAGTACATACACCATTGCCAAGCCTTCACACTCTATCATCAAGTAATTCATTTCAACCTTAAACAACTTCTTGCTCGCAAACGCTATAGGAAGATCCAAATCTCCTAGCACAATACATGAAGCATCCACAAGCACGTGAAATTCCTTCTTCCAATCAGGGAAGACTAGGATTGACATGATGACCACTTCAATATGTTTAGGATTTGCTGACATTCTTCATCCCAATAGAATGTAGCATCCTTCTTCAACAATTTTTTCATAGACACGGTAATCTGGGCATAACTTTTGATGAATTTCCGATAGTATCCCATATGGCCCAGCGTAGCACGCAGTTGTTTAACACTCCTTGGGGATTTCAAATTAATGATGAATGTGATGTTAGTAGGGTCCATCATAAGTCCTTTCTTATAGACCATATGACCTAGCAAGATCCTGTAAGGGACACAAAACAAGCGTTTCTTCAAGTTTAGCGTAATTTGATATCTTTGGCATGTATCCAACATTGAGCGCAAACTAGCTACATCACACTTTACTAGTCCAAACACTATCTAATCATCAAAATATACCTCCAAAAATTGTGAATGAACTCTTTGAATTCCATGATGACTACACGCGAGAAGATCGCTGACACATTCTTAAGTCCAAAAGGCATCACAGTATACTGGAAGCATCCCCACTATGTCGTGAAGGTGGTCTTACTCTTGTCTTATGGCGCGATCTTAATCTGATGGTACCCAAAGAACCCATCAGTGAATGAATATGCTTCCTGTCCTCTAACATTATCCAGTACTTCATTTGTAAATGGTGTCGGAAAAGGATCATGGACGCAAGCATCGTTAAGCTTTCTGAGGTCTATGCAAATCCTAATTTCATCCTTCTGCTTCTTTTCTTGAACAACCATTGGACTCACCCAATCAAATTCCTCCATCAGTTCAATAATACCTGCTGCAAGCATCTTGTCTAAATCCAAGTGGACATTTCCTTTATACTTGGGATTAAGGCGTTATGGCCTCTGCTTGATCGACTTCACATCCAACTTCAAGGTAATCTTCATCACGCCCAAGTCTCCTATGATGCCTTTCAGGTCTTAAAATTTTGTGGGGCACAAATCCTGGTATTCACGGAGCAACTCAACTACCTTATCTACTATGGCATCATCCCAATAATCTCCAATCTTCATAAATTTCGGCTCCGCCTCTATGATAATTTTCACTTGTCTAGTGTTCAATGGTGCGATGATATCTGGATTCCTTATCTATGGTCCTTCAACTTCGTGGTGGCCCTCGGCCTCTGGGATGTTGATATTCTTGTGATCCTCATCATCTTTTTCAATGGTCAAATTGTAGCATTCGAGCGCATGGCGTAATTGGGTGCTGCAATATGGGTGAATCAAGTCTAAGGGATCCTACAGTCATCAAAAATCCTTCTCTTAAGATGTCCCGCTCTGTGGCACCATGGTGGAGCTCTGTTTCTAGGTACCAATTCATAGGAACGATGTCCAAAGTGTGATAGAAAATATGCACCCACTCTAACTGCGGCTCCGTTCCATAGACCTTAGTCCATTTTGCTAATTGATCGTGCAGATCATTCCTCCTGACATATTTCTCTATTAGCCGAACTTTTGGGTGACCAAACCACAACCTCATCATTCTTTTGTACTCGTGCCATTCATCGAAACTGTCTTTATGCATACCCCACCACCGTATAGGCATAGCGCCAAATCCAGCTCTTGGACACGATGCTTCTCTAGTATCTCCCTTTCAAATGCATCCAAAAATTTATCTACATCCATTAGACCATCATAATAAGGAAAACTTCTTACCTCTGATGATACACATCACATTGATTTAGTCATCATATTACAAGGAAACATAGATACCTCATGCAATCTATTCTGCCAGTGCTCCAATTCTTCATCAGAATCTGATGTACAGGAAATTTCGCGGTCCCATGCAATTTGTACATCGGCATTCAGGTTAACCCATTCTTGGTCTCGTGTTGTTATATTATAGATCTGGTCCAAATAATCATTTCTTTCCTTATAATCGCGGACCGGTTTAGTGTAGCGCGGTCCTTCTATAGGGTCCAAAGGTACTACTACGTGGAGTGATTTCCTCTCAAAAGACATTGTTCGCTTCTTCATATTGATTACCCCATTCATATCGATAGCCCAATCAATTTCAAAGAGTATGGGGTATGGCTTGCTGCCATCAACAATCTCTATTACTTCAAAATCGGCCAATGCGCTTGATCCTTCTATATCTATGGTTACTCCATGAAATCTCCCCATAGGGATAATCTTTTGTTGATTTTCCATTCTTAGCTAAATTGGGGACCATTGTAGCGTAAGTCTCCCCATTATTTCCCATGTTTGTTTAGGAAAAACATTCACATCTAACCCCAGATCCAAAATAACTTGATCCATTTCATACTCTCCTATTTGCGCGATTAGCCTCATCTCGTTCCCTATTCTTGTCTTGTGTTTGCCTATCTTTATGACTGCGCAGTGTCCCTCAAGAGTGCCTTCCTTACTAGCATACTTATTTATCAGTTCCTATAGCCTTTTTCCGCCTTGATGTCACACAACAGCTTCATACAAGTTTCAAAAATGTGGTAAGCATGGAGGGGTCAACTTCTTCGGACAACTTTTCCTGACTTCTTGAGGTAGAGGCCTCAGTGAAGCTTTTCCTTGCTTCCATGAAAGTTTCCCTCAGGCGCTCTAGGTCAAACCCAACTTATTTTTTTGGAGCTTTGTGAACCCACTCACTTTCTTATAGTTGCTTTCCTTTATCATCACTAGTCATCATCCCACTTCGCAGCACAATATTTACATTGGGATCCTCCTCATGGGGCTCAACCTTCATCATCTGTAAATTTTGGGTGGGCTGCTAAGGCTACGCCTTCTTCTCCTGCATCTTAGCTATCAATATAGGGCATTCTTCTATCGTGTGGTCAAACTGAGAGCAGTATTGGCAACATGGGTGCATCTGTCTCATACATTCCCTTGTGTAATGACCTTGCACTCCGCAATTGTAGCAAATATCTTGTCCTCGACCTCTACCAATTTCTCCTCCTCCTCAGCCTCATTTGTGCCCCTGGTATCCTCCATGCGCTCCCCAACGCCTTGATCCGGAGGCCTAGTTTCTATTTGCATTCGATACACGGGCGTTCTTTCCATCATCAACTCATAGCTACGGCAATTATGCTCATCGTGGACCACTGACTTACAAAAATTGCAGAATAATTGTTGCAATGCGTGCAAAAATTTCTTCAACAAGTGACAATTGTCTGTTACATGTTTCCCTACTACTTGATAGATAGCACACCATAGCGCGGGCCATGTACTTGGTCCTACCGGGGCTTCCTGCCTCAGAGGCATGGGCCCTCCCCCTACCATATATTTCACAAAAATAGGGCAATGATCCTTATCATGCCCTTAGTTTTCACATTTTAGGCACCAAACTTCTTCGGGCACCTTCGATCGAGCCACTTTTTCCTTCTTCAAGCTCTACAACTCTAAGCAGAGATTTTGCAACTCCACATGAATCTGTTGAACTCCCAACGACGCGTCCTGGATAGGGTTCTCATGCAATCTCAATGTGATCTCTAGTGCTTTCGCCTGAGTCCCTATCTCTTCTTATGACAAAGCAATCCTCAAGTGAGGTAGGAGCGCAACTATAAACCAATCTTAGTACTGACTGTTTGTGATGTTCATATTGGCTTCGTGGATTCCGCACTTCAGCCTCTAATCCAACTCCCATGGGGTTTCGCCAATCCTCATTACAATTTCCTTGAATCCAAGGACTGATTGGGATTCAGAATTAGGCCTATCAAATTCCTTATTTAGAGCAGTCTGAGTTTCCACTAATGATGCCAATGGCTTATCTATGCAGTAATTAATGTACCATGTCAACGCGTGATCTTGTAGAGAAGTAACTAACTGTTCTTTCTTCATATGATCATCTGTAATATTTTTTGCTATGCATATGGCCTTCGCAACGAAAAAAAACTAGTCTGGGTCCTCATTTTACAAGCCCTTGAATTGGGCAACTTCATTATATTCGACATATTGAACGGTGGCGGAGGTGGTGGTGTTGTGGGCGAAGGTGTATGCTTAGGTGAAGGTGGAGGCAATGTGGAGGGATGAGGTATTCGTAGAAACCCTTGCCTTATTAACTGAACAATGCCTTACGGTGAAGCCTGCACTTCTCCCTTGTAGTCACTCAACGGTGGCTCAATCAACGAGCTATATCCAAGGCCTGTTCTCCCCTATCCCTGAATAACTTTCCACTTCACATAGCTCCATACATCAAGTTAGTGGCATAACCTGCTTTTCACACAAGAGCATTTTAATCCAAGTATTCAAAGATCTTAAATACTTACCTCGCGGTACCTTAAAGAAGTGTCACTCTGCTTCGCTGTAGGTAACCGAGGTATCGACTGCGAATTTTGTTACAAATCATCCTATGACTCGATCAATCCAATGATTGACAACATGCACGATCTTATCTTTAGAGGCTTCCAATCTCCTCACTAGCTCCTAGGTCCACACTATTGGACCGTCAAGCCTCCACCTTCCTTGGCCATCTGCTAATTTAGCGATCCACTCATATAGTTCGATCGGGAAGGCTTAGAAGAAGATTTTATGGATCTTTGTGTATAGGTACCTATCCAACCACTATTCTTTTTTCAGGCGTGGATTTCTATTTTCTTGCGCTGCGAATTTGTGAAACCATTTCTCAATTTATTTCTTTCTTGGATTCCAGCGATTCGACATCACACATCTCTTTATGCAGATCTCGGTCCCGACAATGAAACCATTTGTTGGTTTAGTGGGTCCTAACCCAGGTTCATAGTTATTTTTGCTAAACAAATCCATACACTACTGGCCCTTTCGACATCAATCCACAGAGCACGAACTGAAGTCTCACCCAGAGTAGTATGGGGGAATGCTGGAACCAAGTTTCTGCACCCAGAGATCAGTGCAATTTCGTTCTATGCCCTAAATCTTCCTTTGCACAGATCAATAAGCCTTTAGGGCTTATCGATATAACTACCCTTAATCAACTTCTATACCACCACGACCGTTTACGACTGTCTTTTGCAGAATGTGAATAGGAAAATCCACTGCCTACACGCATCAAATATTACTTATGACCCAGAAATGACTCAGATCAACTTAAGTGTTTGATAACTTCAACATACAACAAGATAATCTTCACGTACACTATTAACAGTAATTGCATTCATATAACAATATAAGTTGTACAAAGTTGTGCATCAATACATTATTATTTCATAAACCCATTATAACATAAGGCACATTCAAATAAATTGAAGTAAGAGATAAACACAAGTATTTTTGCAATAATATTCTTTATTAATACTAATTTCTTCTTATAGACTCAAGACTTCCTTGTGTACTCAGCTGCAGGGGTCCACATACTCAGTTATGGACTCTACACTAGACCCCTCCAAAAATTGTTGCAGAGCCTTCCTTGTACTCTAATAATTCTACGCTCATCCTTCTATTGGCCCATTACATTCATCTTCATCCCCTATTACTTCCTTAGACATCCCAAGACACGCCTATTTATACAATCCCATGGTTCACAGACCATGGATAGATCTTCAAAAATCCGACTCAACTTACATAAAGAAGGGTAAAACCCTTTATGACTCTTTAATTATCTGCACACTCCGCGACCACAAATTGCAGAGACTTTACATCTTTATACGACAAAACGTGGGCTTTTGCCCCAAAACTTGGGTTTTTGCCCCAAAATTGACCCTAGGGGACCCCATCCCAACAGACGATTGAAAAATGAGAAGTCTGAATGCATGGTGAGAAGTGCAAATAAGAGTGAAGGATAATACATGTAAACAATAAGTGCAGGATTCAAAAAATAGGAAAGCATCCATGTGTGTGAAGCGAGTCGCCGAAACGACGACCGTTCATGCAAAAATAGTGTCATGCATGTGACAAGAGTGAGATGTGAGTGAAAACTGAAATGGTGCTTCTACAAGCTAACATACATCAAAATGAGCAAGCACTCACTGAATTCATGCAGACAACACTCACATGAAGCGAGACACAAAAAGTGACAGAAACGCAGCGTGAGATAGAAAAATGAGCTTACCCCAAAACAAAGGAGATGAATGTGCTAACGACTCCTAGATGCAATGTGGGATGTCAGAGCTGCAAGGTTGATGTGAGTAATGAGCTCTGTAGCATCAGATTGATGAGTTTTGATAAAATATAGGTTGCGACGTGCATACCACAAATATAGGAAAAGCGACACTTGTTGGGAGGTTTCTGGAATGATTCTTGCATGCAACCTCCAGTTGCTAAAAGTAGATCCTTGGATCAAGGGATGCCTTTGCATGCTGCCTTAGGAGAAGTAGTCCATGCATGCAAATCATTTTTGCTCATTTTCATAGAGAATCGTTAACTCAACCGCACATGCAATAGTTTGCTCAACTGGGAGGAAAAAACTGTTAATGTATGGGAGGGAGTTGGGTTAGCTTCTCAGAACATTTGTGTAATTTTTTGGAAGAGCAGTTGACTACTACCCAGGATTACGCAATTTCTAGGCTGAGTAGTCCTGTTGGGAGGAAATGCACACTTTTTCTAGTGAACAGTGACAGACAGATTTGCACAATTCTAAAGCCCAACAGGTTGTCAAACAAAATTGCGCAATTTTTGGAAAGCGCTAAGGTGAAAGGAGGGTTGCGCACTCCAAAACCGGCGGTATATCGGGGGCACCCTTGGGTGGTAAGCTGATTTGGCTAAAAATGAGCGTTTCCATTCAACGCATGACACATGCCTGGCAGATGAGAGAGAAAACCACCTCTCCTCCCGCGCTAATGGTCGAGCAAGTCAACCACGCGAAATGAGCGAACAACGTAGGATCTAGGGGCTCCAGATCTGACGAAATAGATTGCGCCCGATGGAGGAACCAAATTTGACAGGGGAATTAAGCCACGACATATAAAAGTTTGAATTATGATTTGACCGCTGAGTTGGTGGATGAATCATTTCACAATGTAACAAAATTACCGAACCGTTGAGAAAAGAGCTAGCGCAGTTCGTGAGAGGACAAGTGGCCACTTCCGTGGGAGATATTGGTGATGCGCAAAGGTAGGGAACTCTAAATGAAAAACAGCAGGTGATCCGAAGGGGTGAAAGAGGAAGTGAACAGTCAAAGACGGGTTGGCTTTAAGCCATGAATAGACAGAAAATAGAACCAAAGAAGGAAATGAAGAACCAGAAAAGGAAACAGTGAAAGAAAAGGTGGAAGAGAGAGTGAAGCAAGGAGCAGAAAATAGAGAGTCGCGCTGACCTAAGGCAACATCGAGCAGACAGAAGGCTTGAGAGGTTCAAGCAATCCCTGTGAGGATCTGACGGGAATTGAGTACCACATTGGGCTCCTCCCATTAAAGATCAGAGAGGTAAAGGTTGGTAAGGAAAGAGTCTGTGCACTCTAATGGCTTGGGGAATCCAAGAACTGCCCTGCCAAGCATTATCTATTTCAGGAGACTCAAATTGAGCTCCTCATTGTAAATCTCTGCTTTAAAGACACAATAAAAGAAGGCCACCATTGAAAACTGGACCAGAGACATAGCCCTGGAGGATAGGGTGAACTCCTTATTAATTTGTTGTGTTCTTGCATTTTCTTATTGTGTTCTCTTACTGTTTTCCATTTTCCAATGTCTGTGTATTTTGCAATCTGATCGATCCGTTGCCTAAGATAACATAGACACACACCAACACATGAGTCTATAATATCTTCATTCATTAATTAATTAACTGAGATCACTCATGAGTGATTTTCA